>APFE030221762.1:79319-156647 GCA_000404065.3 Pinus taeda
GTGGCTAATCTTTTTATGGAAGATTTCGAGGCCAAAGCTCTAGCCTCGGCTCGTCTCCTTCCGAAGCTTTGGAAAAGGTATGTAGATGACACTAATGTCATCTGGTCCCATGGCCATGAGGAGCTAGATCATTTCTTTAATCACCTCAATGGCCAGTCCTCAGCTATTAAGTTCACCATGGAAAAAGAGGTCAATGGTAGCCTCCCTTTCCTGGATATTCTTATTTCTAAGGAGGAGGACGGCTCTCTCTCCCACTCCGTGTTCCGTAAGAAAACGCACACGGAGCAATATCTCCACGCCGATTCCCACCATTTTCTTGCTCAGAAGATGGGTGTTCTTAACACCCTGGCTACTCGTGCCCTCAAGATTTCGGATAATGAGAGCCTAGGGAGAGAGAGATCCCACCTCCTTGATGTCTTTGTGGAAAACGGATATAGTAGGCACCTAGGTCGGAGAGCTTTCCTTAAAGCCTCTAGAAATGCGTTTAAGAAGAAAGAGCCCAAGGAACGCCAGCTAGGTGTCCATCTTCCCTATATCCAGGGGACCACAGACAAGATTGCTCGGATCCTCATAAGGTTTGATATTCCCTCAACCTTTAGGCCCCTCAAAACCATTCGTAATTCCCTTCGATCGGTGAAAGATCCTGTTAACCCTATGGACATGAAGGGTGTTTATTTGATTCCTTGCTCATGTGGGACGCCCTATATAGGAGAAACAGGGTGCTCCATCCAGCAAAGAATCTGCGAGCATGCAGCTGACCTGAGACATGGGAGAACTAAGTCTTCAGCCTTAGCAAAGCATGTGGGCAAGACCAGGCATCATGTCTGTATAGAGGAGGCCAAGGTTATTGCCAAGGTGGCTCAGTTCCATCATCAGAAGTTAAGGGAAGCTATAGAAATTGAAAAAAGGCCTAGCAATCTCAACAGAGATGATCGCTGGAAGGTAAATAGGTGTTGGATCCCCGCCCTGTCTTCTTAGTGGTTCTTCCCCCCCCCCCCCCCGCCCCTTCGTTCTTCTGTTGTGCTTGCATCATTCCCCCTGAGGCCTTCGGTTTCTTCCTCTTCCGCCTTGCTCTAGGGTTTCCTTGAGTTTTTCTCCTGTCCTTTGCCACCTGTGTCTCTTTGTCGCTCTTCCAGGTTGTTTTCCTTCTAGTCGTATAGTATAATCTCCTCTATTATATAAACTTGTATATAGATATATATAGCGGAAGATTGTATATTCTCAGTTACGGGTTTATGAGTATTATTATTAATTTTATCATTCTACTTAATTTAGATATATGCATTTTTCATAATAAATAAATATATATATATATATATATACTATATATATTTATTTTATTATATAATTTCAGTTATTATTCTAATTTGATTTTATTCAGTTGTATGATTCTTACATGGATGGGGGGCCTTCGCCTGCTTGGTTATTTTATTATTTAATGCATTCATTAGGTTATTATCATTGCGTAGTTAGTTATTATTTATTCTTGGTTCGAATTTTATTTTATTTTATTTAACATTTATATTTTAATCTTTACTATATTTTTTATTACTACTAAGTTTTATTTTAATTTATTGTATGTAATTTAATTTTTCTAAGGCAATCTAATCAATCTCTTTAAATAAACGTTAAAAAAGTATGGTATGTCTAAATATCTCTCTTATTTAAAACAAATTTTAGTAATTCAATAAAATAATATTTATATATATATATATAAGTTACTTATTAAATAAATTAAATTATTTAATAAACATTCCTATTAACTTTAGAGTTTCTTGATATTTATAATAATATTATTAATTAATAAATTAAATACAAATTAACTTAACTTTTTATAATAACCTTCATAATTATTAATTCTCTTCGTTTACCTTAACAAACTAATTTATATATATATTTAGTAGATAAATTAATAAATGAATAATTTAAGGCTTTAAACTTACCATTAAAATTATATATTTATTTATTATACTACTCATTTATTTCTATCCTAACAACCGATTACCATTATTAATGTTGACTAAGAATGGATATTATTAAATTAATCATTTATATATAGTAATAACCTTTATAATTATTTTAGTTTTGGATGCTATTCGCTTTAAGTTTAATTGTACCTAACTTTACGTATTTATAGAAATAGATTAATATATTATTAATCTTAAGATTATTAAAATAAAAATAATATTAAAGTTATTACTATAATTTTGACCTGGCCCTTGTGTCAAAATTAGTCGTTAATTAGCCGTTATGTAGCTGTTGGAGTCTTTGCCTAGTCTATTTAACATGCTAGGCTAGATTTGTTTCTTCAACTTGTCCTGACGATGAACCACACCAGTTGGTTCGAAACGCGTCGAAAAAGGTCTTTTTCATGTGATTTACGCCGAAGCTCTTCTTATAATTATGATGGATCACAGAAGCCTCAATTCTACAACTTTGTTATTTTGAAATTAAAAAAAAGTGTGGTTAATGTTTTAATTTAAATTTGACATTGACTTAGTTTATTAGATTAATATTAGGTATTTTTTAATTATTATTATTTTATTAGTTTTTAAATATCACAACCTAGTTGTTTTTTTAGTGAATTTTTTTGGAAATTTTTATGGGACCTTCTGCCAATCTTGAGCCTTCAGCCAGCCTTTCGTCCAGCCTTGATGGGGCCCCATCACCCCACCTTCCAGCCAACAACCAAACATCCCCTCAGCCCTCCAAATTTGGTTTAATGTTTTAGTGATGTAGAGTTATGTTCGGTCATCCGCCAACCAGCACACCCAATACCCCTAGAACTACCCCACCACCCAGACCCTTGCAAAATCAAAACCCCCCATTCCAACCCCTTCCACCCCTCAAAACAGCCCCCACACTCCCTGTCACGCCCCCAACTCTTTTTTTCTTATGTTCAGCGGGTGCGGCACCGCCTAAGCAACCAACCGTTTCCATAGTTATGCTACTTTACGAACTACGCCTTCATTCATGCATAAAAACTTCAATTATAATTATAATGTGCGGAATCCATTATAATAACATGATAAACGATAACCAAGAACATCAGAATATGCAAGAGTAATATTTCTTTTATTATATAGAAGAATTTTTACATTGGCCAGGACCGTCGCTCCATCGGCGTTACAACCCAAGGCAGGCACCCGCCCATGCAAGAGCGCACGGCGGTTGTGCGAACGCCTTCAACCGAAATACAATATACAACACACAAGTTTATTGCTCGATGGACGGGCGCGCCTGTGTACGGCCCACACCAACCACCAACCGAACTCGTATGCCAAACCGGGTAGCGGGCACCCGTCGCACCGTGCGTTCCACCCTTCAGCAGGTGGACCAACCACGCCCTACCCGTGTGCCTCCGCAGCTGGCGTTCACCCCTGTTCACCCTATACCCACGCTGCACAATACTATGTCGTCCGGCTCGGTGGGCGCATCCCGTATGCCACCTGTGATAATTCCGAACTCGCACTACTTTTGCGCACTCCTTGTGCGACGAGTTTGTATGATGAAGATCGATACCAAAACACATGTGCACTCCACATGTTTATACCCTGCGAGAGTGGTGACAAGCTCCATGGCCGACCCTCCAAAATCTAACATGAATGCCTCTCTGTCAAGTCATTCGGGCGTCGGCTCGCCCACGCCCTCACCCAACCTTCCGTCGGCTCCATGTGTAGGGCGAGCTACCCAGCTTGCCTATATACATGCGAACGCCCATCATAACTCGCACGCACCTCCAATGTGACTGTGCTTCTGTACGATGAACATCTCACACTTCCCATACTTAGGCTATTTCGTGATGAGAGAGGCGCGCGCCCATGCCCGGAGCTGCAAGGCGTTACATCCTCCCCCACTGGAAATCATTGTCGCCCTCGACAATCCCGATCGTCTAAGTACCCTCTGTTCAAACCTCGCAATCTTACTCTTCCATCTCCAAAGTGAGTCCACCGATTCCCAACTCTCCTCTTTTGGTTCTCCCTTCCATCTGACAAGATACTCCCATTTCTGGTGGCAACCAATCCCTGTAATCGTGAAGCTCAAAATCTTCTCAAACTCCAAGCCTCGTTTTTCCACTATCCCAGCTGGTCCTCTCGGCGGTTCAGCTCTCTCTGGATGGTCTAAACCAAGTCTGCATCTCTTCAACTGACTAACGTGAAAAACTGGAAGCTTCATGTGCATATGGTGTGGAAGCTCCAGCTCATAAGCAACCTCCCCCACTCGCTTCTTCACTCGAAATGGTCCCTCATACTTCCATGTCAGTTTGGCGGCTGTCCCCTTGGCTGGCTGAAACTGCTCCCCGGTAATCCTGAGAAACACCATATCTCCCACACTGAAGTGTACATCCCGTCTTCCCTTATCAGCATACTTTTTCATCCTCCTTGCAGCATCGTGCAAGTGCAACCGCGCCAACTCCAAGGTCTCCTCCCAAGCCTTCATGAACCTCTTCGCATGAGGATTCCTCAAAAAACCCATGGTCTCAACAGTGTGCGGTGCAATCGGCATCTGCCCATTCACCAACTCAAATGGACTGTACCCCGTCGCAGAACTCTTTTGAATATTGTAGCTAAACTGAGCAATATCCAAGAGTTCAGGCCAATTCTTCTGATCAGCTGTCACATAATGTCTCAAGTAGTCCTCCAGCAATGCGTTGATACGCTCAATCTGCCAATCTGTCTGCGGATGGTAGCTCGAACTCCTCAAAAACTCTGTCCCAACTAACTTGAACAATGTGGTCCAAAATCTCCCTATAAAACATAGATCTCTGTCCGACACAATACTCAAAGGCATTCCCAAACACTTCACTATGTTCTTAAAGAACAACTCGGCAGTCCGCTCGGCTCCACAAGGTATCTTTGTCAGAACGAAGACATCATACTTGGAAAAACGATCAACCACGACCATAATCCCATTATACCTCTGCACCTGTGGTAACTGAGTGATGAAGTCCATCGAGACACTCATCCAAGGCCTCTCTAGAATCAGTAAAGGTTGCAACAGTCCTCCTTGCGTCAGCGTATCCGATTTGTCGTGCTAACAAATGATGCACGTATGTACATACTCCTCCATATCCTCCCTTATCTTCTCCCAAAAGAACCCTCTCTCCAACAATGCCAAAGAACGACGCTACCCTGGGTGGCCAGCCCATGGAGAATCGTGGCACTCCTTCAAAAGGTGCCTGCTGAGACTAGATGTCTTTGGAACATAGAGTCAGTTTCCAAAGAACAAGTAATCGTCCCGTAGAAAGAACTTTCGTGTCTTCCCTTCCTTTATTTGCTTCACTATATTCTGTGCCAAAGTATCGGTTTCCACACTTTCCTTCAGTTTGTTTTGCATCTCTTCTAACATCTGAACCCGACTTCTACTCCTTGTTGCTCGGTCTTCACCCTCCAATGCTGCAAGTTGTCCCTTCCTACTAAGGGCATCTGCTAGCGCATTGTGTCTACCCGGTCTATACTCAATAGACATGTCCAATTCTGCCAAGAAGTCCTTCCAACGAGCTTGCTTCGTAGAAAGCTTCGATTGTGATGCAAAATAACTTCCTGCAACATTGTCAGTCTTGACAACAAACGACTTCCCAATCAGGTAATGCCTCCATACATGAAGACAATGGATGATCACAGTCATCTCCTTCTCATGAACCGGATACCTCCGCTCTCTATCCTGCAACTTCCGACTCTCATAGGCCACCTGATGCTCATCCTGCATAAGAACCCTTCCTATGGCAAAATCTAAAGCATCAGTGTGTACCTCAAACGCTCTCCCGAAGTCAGGAAACTTCACTATCAGCATTGTAACCATCCTTCTCTTCAAGTCATCAAATGCCTTTTGACATTTCTCCATCCAACACCACCTCTTGTCTTTCTTCAGTAAGTATGTTAGTGCCGATGTTACCTTGGAGTAACCTTCTACAAACTTCCGTTGGTAGTTCGTCATGCCCAAGAACACCCTCATCTCATGGACATTCTTCAGTTCAACCCAGTCCTCGATAGCCTTCACTCTGCTCGGCTCCATCCGTATGTACCCCTGACCAACAATATGCCCAAGGAACGGAATCTCGGTCTGAGCGAACACACACTTAGACTTCTTCAAGAACAATTGATTCTCCCTCAGTGCCTTGAACACCATCGCCAAGTGCTTCTTATGATCCCCCATGTTGTCACTGTAAACCACTATATCGTCCAAGTATACCACTATGAACGAATCCAAGTATGGTCGTAGAACATCGTTCATCAAAGTGAAAAATGTTGCAGGAGCGTTGCACAACCCAAACAGCATAACAAGGAACTCAAAGCTGCCATACCTTGTTACGATCACGGTCTTCTTCTCGTCTCCTTCAGCAATCCACACCTGATAGTACCCATGCCTCAAGTCTAGCTTGGAAAACACTCAGGCTTTCACAAGCTTGTCAAAGCAATCAGCAGCCAGTGGCAAAGGATACCTGTTTCTCACCATTTGCTTATTCAATGCATGGTAGTCACAACACATTCGTAGCTCATTGGAATCCTTCTTTCGCTGGAATAATACCGGAGCTCCATATGGGGACCTTGAAGGTCTAATGAAACCTGCATCAACTAACTCCTTTAGCTGTCGTTTCAATTCCTCCAACTCAGGCCCTGATAAACGATAAGGTGCTTTGGCTGGGGGTTCCTTCCCTCGTTCAAGCTCAATGCTATGGTCCACTGCATGCCTTGATGGAAGCTTCTTTGGTAGCTCATTAGGCATCAAATCCACATACTTGGAAAGCACATCAGAAATCTCAGCTGGAACAGGCGTCCCCACTCCATCACCTTCGACTCCCTTGAACATCACCACATATGTCTCCATATTTGACTCCTTCATAGCCTTCTCCAAACTTAGTGTAGAAACATGCTGCACCTTGACTTCCCTCCTTTGCCTATGAGTGGGCAAAGTCCAAGTTTGTGTCTGTCCAACCAGCACCACCTCATCACAGAAGGGGACAACAATAGCCCTGTTGCCCTTCAAGAAATTTTGTCCAAGTATCACATCAAAGCCGTTCATCTCCATCACCGTGAAGTCCAACTGACCTGTCCAGTCTTTTATCTGCACCAGCACTTCGTGTGCCAAACCTGCCACCTTAGTCTTAGGGTTCACTGCCTTGACCTCCATGTTCGATGGGAGGATCATCAGTCCGACCTCTCTTGCCAACCGTGCCGTCATAAAGTTATGAGTGGCCCCTGTGTCCACAAGAGCTTGAGTGGTCTTTCCACGGACCATCAAGTCCACGAAACCCAGACTATTCATCCATGATTTCTCCATAACCTGTCCTTGCATACATATTCATTCTCTTTGCTTATCATCAAGATTCTTCAACCTTGAATTAGCTCTGATACCACCTGTCATGCCCCCAGCTCTTTTTTTGTTAAGTTGAGCGGGTGCGGCACCGCCTAAGCAACCAACCGTTTCCATAGTTATGCTACTTTACGAACTTTGCCTTCATTCATGCATAAAAACTTCAATTATAATTATAATGTGTGGAATCCATTATAATAACATGATAAACGATAACCAAGAACATCAGAATATGCAAGAGTAATCTTTCTTTTATTATATAGAAGAATTTTTACATTGGCCGGGAGCGTCACTCCACCAACGTTGCAACCCAAGGCAGGCATCCACCCGTGCAAGAGCGCACGGTGGTCGTGCCAATGCATTCAATCGAAATACAATATACAATAGACAAGTATATTGCCCGATGGATGGGCGCGCCCGTGCATGGCCCACACCAACCACCAACCAAACTCGTATGCCAAACCGGGTAGCGGGCGCCCGTCGCACCCTGCGTTCCACCCTTGGGCGGGTGGACCAACCGCACCCTGCCCGTGTGCCTCCGCACGATGGCGTTCACCCCCGTTCACCCTATACCCGCGCTGCACAATACTATGCCGCTCGGCTCGGCGAGCGCATCCCGTATGCGACCTGCGGTAAGTCCGAACCCGCACTACTTGTGTGCACTCCTTCTTATGCGATGAGTTTGTGCGATGAAGATCGATGCCAAAACACATGTGGTCTCCACATGTTTATACCCTGCGAGAGTGGCGACCAGCTCCATGGCCGACCCTCCAAAATCTAACATGAACGCCTCTCCATCAAGTCGTTCGGGCGTCGGCTCGCCCACGCCCTCACCCAATCTTACGTCGGCTCTATGTGTAGGGCGAGCTGCCCAACTCGCCTATATACATGCGAATGCCCATCATAACTCGCGCGCACCTCCAACGTGACTGCGCCTCCGCACGATGAACAGCTCGCACTTCCCATACTTAGACTATTTCGTGATGGGAGAGGCGCACGCCTACACCCGGAGCTGCAAGGCATTACACTCCCCTTTGAAGGGCCCTCCAACATCCCGTATGACCTCCAGCAACCCGCCCTCCATCTCATCTAAAGTGATTTTTTCTTCTACGAGGGTATACATACTTTTTTGGTGGGTTTTTTCTGGTTAGTTTCTCTAAAATTTGGCAAGAATTTATTGAAACCGCAAGTTTGATGAGTTACCCTTGTACAATAGAAGTGCCCTAGAAGTCTTTTAGGGTGCTGAATCCATATATAGTGAAAAAACAATTTAAATAACACAAATCAAAATTTCACCTTCCAAAAAATCCCACTAAAAACAATTACCTAAAAAATACATTGCAAAGTTGTAATTTTTTCAATAAAAACCAATTTATCCAATTAATTTTCTAGTCCTTTTACCCAATAACAAATATTCAAATATTATAAAGACGAAATTGAATTCTAATTGACTTCCAAGTGAATGAATGTTGCACAAGGCTTAAATTACCTTGTCAGTACAGAATAATCATGTATGGCTACTAAAGTGCAGAGGTACAAAAAAATCATAATAATATAGATGATGAAAGGTCAAAGGTTGTCGCCCATTATTCCTCTGTGTTTGCATTGTGCGTGCAATGTCGCTGACTGTATCACGTCGTTTAGAGGACATTTTAAAATTCAACGATAATTTTGTAAAACTCAATTGATAAATGTTAATTAATGTTTATTAAAATCTACATGGTTTACCATTCAATTTTAATAAGATAAGAAATTAATTGAAAATTTTTAATATTTTATGTGTATTTAAAAAGAGATAATTTTTTATAAATACTATAATTTTGGTGATTTAAAAGGTTAAGAAGGTAATTGAGAAAATTAAATGAAATGTGAATATAAAATGGATAATATGAATGAAAGTGTTTTTCATTTTCAACTCCTATGCTATAGCATGTGTCATAGTTCTTTTTAGTCCTATGAAGTTTTGGGAATTGACCAATGACCAATTTCACTATGAAGTGCATAGGAATTAGTTTTTATTTTATCAAAGTTCATTTTCTTCTTTATTCCAGTGAAAATACTAGTTCTTATTTTTGGAAATTGGGGTTGATCACTTCCTTAGATTTTTCTCATTTTTTTCATGTTTTTCTAAATCAATTTTCCCAAAATTTTAAAATGTAAATTCTAGAAGCTTGATAATTTTTAAATTTTTTTTCAAAACCTGACTTCATTTTTAAATGAAAAAGATCACAATCTCATTCCACCCTCACAACACTAAAACAAAACATCTGGTTAAAGTGAGCAGTTTAAACATTAATAATAGTTTTCATAACGACAAAATTTTTGCATTAAACATGTAGTTCAACACTGGCTATTGCCTATACTGTGATTCTTGTTCGTTGATTGTGAAGATTCCACTAGTTGAGCTTGTCCTCCTAAATACACAAAGATGGTGCAATATCTTCACATGATTGGAAATGTCCCTAGTAAGTATAATTATCGCTATAGCTAAATTTTCTTATGCATCTCTGGGGTTATTATATATGGTAATGTGCAGATTTTGATGCACTGTTGATTAGTATAATTATCAATTGAGCATTGACTAGGTATTAGTTGCCGTTGACTGTGTTGTTCACCAAAATTTAATCTAAGGTTTGGGTATTTCAATTTCGCACAATGACATTTTAACCAAACTTTTCACTTGCACCTCTTATTGGAAACCTCACTTGTTTCGAGGCACATTACGATGGACATGGTCATTTTATCCAAAGTTTATTAAGTTTATTTGTTTTGTTGCTCAAAGTTTACTTTTGATGCTTGTTCAGGGTCATTGTTTTCCTTTCATGCATGTTGTTCGTGCCCTATATGTAGCGCCTTGCATGCAGCTAGTGCCAAATGTCTAATGGTCGTGCACAGGCATCCTTCCTCTAGAGCAAAGAAGAGAGTGAGTTTTAGTTTCAAGCTAGTTTCAGGAGCAAAGCAAAGAGTGTCAGGAGCAAAGCAGGGAGTAAGTAGGGGTTTGAAAAGGAGGGTGGAGGTAAGTTTTGCTCGTTTACCTCTAGTTTTGTGCATGTGGAGGTAATTTCTGCTCTCCTGGTATCTGGCTCTCCCATTTTCTTCTTGCATGCTTGTCTAATTGAGAGATGCATGTAGTTTTGGTTAGTGATAGTTGCAAGTAGATAGTGAGTATATTGGTACATTATTCGATTGCTTGGGGGTTCTGGTTCACACAGAATGGTTCGTTCGATTGCTTGGAACTCAAATAGAAGTTGCCCACCTGCTGCAAGAAGTGGGAAGGTTTCTACTTTCTATCGGTTATACCACCATATTTCTCATTAAGTTGTGGGAACAAGGAGGAAGGGGATCATGGTGTTTCAACGTTGTTGAATAGGAACCTTTTTCTCTCACTGGACCTTGTGGTTACCTTGAAGCCTCACACTAGTCTCTATGAGTCTTTTTTACTAACAACTTTATTATCCACCTTCGTTTTTTCACGTCCCCACAGGGGCTGCATAGCCCTCATCGATTCTACCACAGTGGAAACCATCACCTTCCCTCAACTATGGTGGAGAGTGAAATCACTTGCTGCTAGTTTGGCCGAACTAGGCATCAGAAAATCCGATGTTGTACTCCTCCTCTTGCCAAATTCAATTCATTTCCCCATAATCTGCATGGCAATTTTGTCCATCGGAGCTGTTGTCACGACAACAAATCCGCTAAATATGGCATCGCAGATAGCGAAACAGTCCAAGGACTCTACGGCCGTGTTGGCCTTCACCACGCCATCTTTGGTTGCCAAATTGGAAGCCACGCAGTTGCGAATTATGCTAATTTATTCTTCTTCTTCTAACTTAGGGTTGCAAAACAACCAAAATTGTGTTTCCGCTGATGGAGAGATGGAATTGTAGGTAGGTTGTGGTTAAATCCTGACAGATGTGAGTTGAGGTAATCCTAGTTCGATTCCACATCTTTGCGACAATCCGAGGTTACCCAGGCAGAGGGCTTTCTTGCATACCTAAAAATGGACTCAAGCCAGAGACTCTCCCGCCATGTTGCCATTCACCACGCCATCTTTGGTATCGAATCCCGCCAAAACCATCTTCCTCTTCAGCTTCCCCTGGTCTCAAACCGGACTCCTTGAACACCCATTGTGTATTGCTCAGAAACTCTTATTTGTCTCGCCACTAAGGGGGGAGACCTTAGACCTTAGAACAGGAAAATTACCTGAGGCACTTGGATATTTGGAGGATTCATTGAGTAAAAGAATGGAGGTACGGGAAGCGAGGGAATGAGTGGAATTCATGTAATTGGTCTGATTGTATGAATTTTCTCATTAGGATACGATTCTGGTCATTGAAAGGCACGAAAATGACCCTTGAGGGCCAAAGATCTACCCCTTGACGGGACGCTTTCGCTCATCGGATGAGCTCCAGCGATCTAGGACAGGATTTCTTGAAAACCTTGACTAACCTAGTTATGCCCTTGACAATAAGAAAGCCTTGCCCCTCTGTCTGATGGCTACTAAAGCTCAGCTCGAGTGGCTTGGCCGGTAGTTTTCTTTCCACCATAGGCTAGCCAATTTTCTTGCAGGGTGAGCGAGGGATGGGGCTTGACCTGAACCTTGACTGACTTATTTTTCTGCTTTATTCATTTGGGACTACTGGAATGTCCAAGGGGTTCGTCTCCACACATAGAAATGTAATTTATATAGCCTGTATTTTGTTGAGCATGCAGTGAGGGATTTCTGTCATTTCTTTCTGTGGGTTGGGTTTGTTTTCGACGGTACAGAGGAAGAACAAAACAAAGTGAGAGGCGGCATTACGGGGATAGGAGAAACTACCTTGATACAATACACATGCCTCGACTGTCTTGACTACCTTGAATTATTTCTTTAGGACAGTTTTAGAAAGACTCTAGAAGGAGATTCAATCATTTGGATGGATGCAAGTGAGTTGGTTAACTAGGAGGTAGACACGTTGGACATGCAAAAGAGACAGAGGTAAAGACGTTGGATATGCAAGAAGGACGAGAGGCAGGCAGGTGTTAAAATTGTGGGCCAACGGTATTTTACGTGTTTGAAATATATTTTTGTATTATACATTTTTTTTGCATGTGTTACAAGTGTCTGTTTAAATGCTCTGTCTTTAGCTTGATATGCTACAGTTTGTCTTTGCTTTTATACATTACAATTTTAGAGAAGTAAACTGCTACAAATTTCCAGGTCCAGTTTAATTTGACAGCCTTTGAAGTTCATCTTTATTTCACAGGTATTTTTGGGCTTGCGGTTTAGCATTGTTTAGGATTTCACTGCATCGTTTTCACACCATTTTGGATCACTTTGCACATCAATTGGTGATCTCTTGCAAACCACAGTATTGTGGTATGCGTCATTCTTTTATGTGGGAAATGATGACCATTCTTCGTCCTCTCGTACCAGGGCTATGGGTATATAGTTATGTAAATTGCACATTCAGGAAAAGGTCACTAGGTTTTGACAATAATTGTCACTCCATCACCATTTTTTTATTTTAGTGTGGTTTTTCATGTATTTTTTAATCATGATATTTCATTTTTAATGACCATAAATAACAGTTTCAACTTTGATGCTGCAAATATTCTTGCCCCCTAAGATTATAATGTATTTTCATCTATCCTTGAGCTCAAGGTAGCCGTCAAAATGAATGACCCCTAAATCACCAGTGTGAAACCATCCATTTTCAAATGCTTTGGCTGTAGCTTCAGCATTTTTGAAGTATCCGTTCATGACTATGCTGCCCTTGATCATGACTTCACCAATTTTAGTACCGTCATGAAGAACACTTTCCATTATGCTGGGATTCTTGACATCATTTTTAGAAACCCGCAAGTGAGGAACCCCTTGCTGGGTCTTCAACTTGAATTTATCCTCTGATGGAAGTTTACCCCATTCCAGCTTCCAAACACATGAGGTTATGGGACCGTAGGTTTCAGTGAGGCCATATATGTGTGTTATGTGGAAACTGAGTTCCTCCATTCTGGATAGCAATCAAGAAGGAGGTGGAGAACCACCTGCCATGACATAGACAGTGTGACAAAGTGGTCTTCTTTCATGAGGTGGTGCATTTGCAATGATACTTAATATAGTGGGTGCTACGTCTAAGTGGGTGAATTTGTGTTCCTCAATTGCATCAAATATATCTTTTGCTTTTACATTTATGAGAGAAATGCTGGTTCCACCTTGTGCTGCCATATCCCATGGAAAACCCCAACCATTACAATGAAACATGGGTATAGTCCAAAGGTAAACAAGCCTAAACTTCATTTCCCACATTAAAATGGTACTGATTCTATTGATAAAGGCACCTTTGTGGCTGTACACAACACCTTTAGGACTAGTGGTGGCACCTGATGTATAGTTTAATGTAATAGCATCCCATTAATCTTTAGGCCAGCGAGTCTCAAAATTAGGATCTTGACTTTCCAAAAGATTTTCATAGTCTAGAACACCTTCATGATCATCATTCAAAGATACTCTATAATTGTCCAATTCATGAATCACAATCATTAATGGTAATCCCTTTTTCACCTATGAAAGAATCCTTACTACCGCTTTTGTAACTTCCAAGAATTGGTAATCCACAAAGATCACCTTAGCTTCTGAATACCTCAAAATAAAAGACATTGTATGTGCATCATGTCTAATATTTAGAGTGCTGACCACTACCCTTGCCATTGGAAATTTGCGTCCGGCATAACAAGGACTATAGCATTCGATCGAGCGTTGACCAAGTATTAGTTGCCGTTGACCGCGCTGTTCACGAAAAATTTAATCTAAGGTTTGGGCATTTCAATTTTGCGCAATGACATTTTAACCAAACTTTAAACTTGCACCTCTTATTGGAAACCTCACTTGTTTCGCGGCACATTACGATGGACATGGTCATTTTATCCGAAGTTTATTAAGTTTATTTGTTTTTCTGCTCAAAGTTTTCTTTTGATGCATGTTCAGGGTCACTGTTTTCCTTTCATGCATGTTGTTTGTGCCCTGCATGCAACCAGTTCCAGATGTCTAATGGTTGTGCACAAGCATCCTTCCTCTAGAGCAGAGCGGTAGAGCAGAGAGTGAGTTTCAGTTTCGAGCTAGTTTCAGGAGCAGAGCAGAGAGTGTCAGGAGCTAAGTAAGGAGTGAGTAGGGGTTTTCTAAGGAGGGTGGAGGTAATTTTTGCTCGTTTACCTCTAGTTTTGTGCATGTGGAGGTAATTTCTGCTCTCCTGGTATCTGGCCCTCCCTATTTCTTCTTGCATGCTTGTTTGATTGAGAGATGCATGTAGTTTTTTTTAGTGATAGTTGCAAGTAGATAGTGAGTATATTGGTTCGTTATTCAATTGCTTGGGGGTTCTGGTTCACACAACATGATGTGTTCGATTGCTTGGAACTCAAATAGAAGCTTCCCATGGACTACAAGAAGTGGGAAGCTTTCTACTTTCTATCAGTTATAACACCATCTTTCTCATTAGGTCATGGGAACAAGGAGGAAGGGGATCATGGTGTTTCAACACTGTTGAATGGGAACCTTTTCCTCTCACTTGGCCTTGTGGCTACCTTGAAGGCTCACACTAGTCTCTATGAGTCTTTTTTACTGACAGCTTTATTGTCCACCTTCGTTTTTTCATGTCCCCATAGAGGCCGCATAGCCCTCGTGGATTCTGTCATAGGAGAAACCATCACCTTCCCTCAGCTATGGCAGCGAGTGAAATCACTTGCTATTGGTTTGGCTGAACTGGGCATCAAAAAATTCGATGTCGTACTCCTCCTCTTACCAAATCAATTCATTTCCCCATAATCTGCATGGCAATTTTGTCCATCGGAGTCATTGTCACGACAGAAAATCCACTAAATACGGCATTGTAGATAGCGAAGCAGGCCAGGGACTTTGCGGCCATGTTGACCTTCACCACGCCATATTTGGTTACTAAATTGGAAGCTACCTAGTTGCGAATTCTACTAATTTCTTCTTCTTATTCTAACTTAGGGTCATAGAACAGCCAAAATTGCATTTCCACTGATGGAGAGATGGAATTGCAGGGAGGTCGTGGTTAGAGGCTGACAAATCTGAGTTGAGGTAATTCGAGTTCAATTCCACATCTTTGCAGCAATCTAAGCTTACCCGGGCAGAGGGCTTTCTTGCATACCGGAAAAAGGGCTCAGGCTAGAGACTTTGCCATCGTGTTGCCCTTCACCACGCCATATTTGGTATCAAATCCCGCCAAAACCATCTTCCCATTCAGATTCCCTCAGGCTCAAACTAGACTCCTTGAAGACCCACTGTGTATTGCTCAGAAAATCTTCTTTATCTCGCCACTAAGGTGGGAGACCTTAGACCTTAGAACAGGCAAATAACCTGAGGCACTTGAATATTTGGAGGATTCATTGAGTAACAAAATGGAGGTATGGGAAGTGAGGGAATGAGTGGAATTCATGTAATGGTCTGATTGTATGAATTTTGTCGTTAGGATACAATTCTGGTCATTCAAGGGCATGGAAACAACCCGTGAGGGCCAAATATCTACCCCTTGACGTGATGCTTTTGCTCACCGGATGAGCTCCAGCGCTCCAGGACAGGCTTTCTTGAAAACCCTGACTGACCTGGTTATGCCCTTGACAGTAAGAAAGCCTTCCCCTCCGTCTGATGGCTGCTACAACTCAGCTCGAGTGGCTTGGCTGATAGTTTTCTTTCCATCATAGGTGAGTCGATTTTCTTGCAGGGTGAGCGAGGGACGGGGCTTGACCTGAACCTTGACCGACTTATTTTACTGCTTTATTTGTCTGGGACTACGAGAACGTCCAAGGGGGTCATCTCCACGCACACAAATGTCATTTCTATGGTTTGTATTTTGCTAAGCATGCAATGATGGCTTTCTGTCATTTCTTTCTCTAGCTTAGGTTTGTTTTCGATGGTATAGAGGAAGAACGAAATGAAGTAAGAGGCCGCATTAGGGGGCAAGAGAAATTTCCTTGATATAATCCATGTGCCTCGACTGCCTTGAATCATTCCACGTGCCTCGACTGCCTTGAATCATTTCTTCAGGACAGTTTTAGAAAGACTCTAGAAGGAGATTCAATCATTTGGATGGATGCAAGTGAGTTGGTTAGCTAGGAGGTAGACACGTTGGACATGCAAAAGAGACAGAGGTAAAGACGTCGAGTATGCAAGAAAGACAAGAGGTAGGCAGGTGGTAAAATTGTGGGCCGACGGTATTTTACGTGTTTGAAATAAATTTTGTATTATACATTTTTTTTGCATGTGTTGCAAGTGTTTGTTTAAAAGCTCTATCTTTAGCTTGATAAGTTATAGTTTGTCTTTGCTTTTATACATTACAGTTTCAGAGCAGTGAACTGCTACAACTTTTGAGGTGCAGTTTAATTTGAAAGCCTTTGAAGTTCATCTTTATTTGATAGGTATTTTTGGGCTTGCGGTTTAGCATTGTTTAGGATTTCCTTGCATCGTTATCGCACCATTTTTGAACACTTTGCACTTCAATTGGTAATATCTTGCAAACCCCATTATTGTGGTACGCATCATTCTTTTATGTGGGAAATGATGACCATTCTTGGTCCTCTCGTACCAGGGCTATGGGTATATAGTTATGTAAATTTCACATTCAGGAAAAGGTCACTATGTTTTGACAGTAATTGTCACTCCATCACCATTTTTTCATTTTAGTGTGGTTTTTAATGTATTTTTTAATCATGATATTTCATTTTTAATGAGCATAAATAACAGTTTCAACTTAGATGCTGCAAATATTCTTTCCCCCTGAGATTATAATGTCTTTTGATTTATCCTTGAGCTCAAGGTAGCCGTCAAAATGAATGACCCCTAAATCACCAGTGTGAAACCATTTTTTTTCAAATGCTTTGGCTATAGCTTCAACATTTTTGAAGTATTCGTTCATGACTATGTTTCCCTTGATCATGACTTCACCAATTGTAGTACCGTCATGAAGAACACTTTCCATTGTGCTGGGATTCTTGACATCATTTTTAGAAACCCCCAAGTGAGGAACCCCTTGACGGGTCTTCAGCTTGAATTGATCCTATGATGGAAGCTTACCCCATTCAAGCTTCCAAACACATGAGGTTATGGGACCGTAGGTTTCAGTGAGGCCATATATGTGTGTTATGTGGAAATCGAGTTCCTCCATTCTGGATAGCAATCAGGAAGGAGGTGAAGAACCACATATCATAACATAGACAGTGTGAGGAAGTAGTCTTCTTTCATGAGGTGGTGGATTTGCAATGATACTTAATATAGTTGGTGCTGCACCTAAGTGGGTGACTTTTTGTTCCTCAATTACGTCAAATATATCTTTTGCTTTTACATTTTTGAGACAAATGCTAGTTCCACCTTGTGTTGCCATACCCCATGGAAAACCCCAACCATTACAGTGAAACATGTGTATAATGCAAAGGTAAACAGGCCTAAACTTCATTTCCCACATTAAAATGGTACAGATTGTATTGATAAAGGCACCTATGTTGTTGTACACAACACCTTTAGGACTAGACGTGGTGCCTAATGTATAGTTTAATGTAATAGCATCCCATTCATCTTCAGGCCAACGAGTCTCAAAATTAGGATCTTGATTTGCCAAAAGGTTTTCATAGTCCAGAACACCTTCATGATCATCATTCAAAGATACTCTATCCTTGTCCAATTCATGAATCACAATCATTAATGGCAATTCCTTTTTCACCTGTGAAAGAATCCTTACTGCCGCTTTTGTAACTTCCAAGAATTGGTAATGCACAAAGACCACCTTAGCTTCTGAATGCCTCAAAATAAAAGACATTGTATGTGCATCATGTCTAATATTTAGAGTGCTGAGCACTGCCCCTACCATTGAAACTCCGAAATGCATTTCATAGGTTGCTGGGACATTTGGAGCTACTACAACAACCTGTCATATTAATGAATAATATAACTTGAGGAACGTAGTCTAACATCATTTAACAAAATTGTTAAACCCAATAAAAAAGTAGGCTTTATTTCTTTTCTGACTCGTTCTCAATATCAAAGTTTCATGCCATTTCTCTTGATAATAGACATGAATGAGACTGGCTCTTTCCCCTTTCTTCCATTATCGTGTGCCTGCTTTTTTACGTGGGAAATGATGACCATTCTTGGTCCTCTCATACCAAGGCTATGGGTATATAGTTATGTTAATTGCACATTCAGGAAAAGGTCACTAGGTTTTGACAATAATTGTCACTCCATCACCATTTTTTCATTTTAGTGTGGTTTTTCATGTATTTTTTAATCATGATATTTCATTTCTAAACCATCCATTTTCAAATGCTTTGGTTGTAGCTTCAACATTTTTGAAGTATCCGTTCATGACTATGCTGCCCTTGATCATGACTTCACCAATTTTAGTACCGTCATGAAGAACACTTTCCATTGCACTGGGATTCTTGACATCATGTTTAGAAACACCCAAGTGAGGAACCCCTTGCCAGGTCATCGGCTTGAATTGATCCTCTGATGGAAGCTTACCCCATTTAGGATTCCAAACACATGAGGTTATGGGACCGTAGGTTTTAGTGAGGCCATATATGTGTGTTATGTGGAAACCGAGTTCCTCCAATCTAGATAGCAATTGGGAAGGAGGTGGAGAACAACCTATCATAACATAGACAGTGTGAGGAAGTGATCTTCTTTCACGAGGTGGTGAATTTGCAACGATACTTAATACAATGGGTGCTGCACCTAAGGGGGTGACTTTGTGTTCCTCAATTGCATCAAATATATCTTTTGCTTTTACATTTCTAAGACAAATGCTAGTTCCACCTTTTGTTTCCATACCACAGGGAAAATCCCAACCATTATAGTGAAACATGGGTATAGTCCAAAGGTAAACATGCCTAAACTTCATTTCCCACATTAAAATGGTACTGATTGTATTGATAAAGGCACATCTATGGTTGTACACAACACCTTTAAGACTAGATGTGGTGCCTGATGTATAGTTTAGTGTAATAGCATCCCATTCATCTTCAGGCCAGCTAGTCTCAAAATTAGGATCTCAACTTGCCAGGAGCTTTTCATAGTCTAGAACACCTTCATGATCATCATTCAAAGATACTCTATACTTGTCCAATTCATGAATAACAATCATTAATGGTAATTCCTTTTTCACCTGTGAAAGAATCCTTACTGTCGCTTTTGTAACGTCCAAGAATTGGTAATGCACAAAGACCACCTTAGCTTCTGAATGCCTCAAAATAAAAGACATTGTATGTGCATCATGTCTAATACTTAGATTTCTAAGCACTGCCCCTTCCATTGGAACTCCGAAATGCTTTTCATAGGTTGCTGGGACATTTGGAGCTACTACAACAACCTGTCACATTAATGAATAATATAACTTGAGGAACGTAGTCTAACATCATTTAACAAAATTGTTAAACCCAATAAAAAATTGCACCCAAGCATTCATTTTAAACAAGACATTACAATTCATGGAAGGATACATATTGCTTACCAAGAAATCCCCATCCTTTTCAGTGAACATCTGTCATGGCACAGGCAAGTGCCATGGGTTATATTGGTTTTAATTGGTGAGACTGAGGAGCTCTATAGAACACATGTGAGCTCTTGTCGAGGGGCATATGCAGAGATCTTACTAGTACTGGTGATCTGTGAAATTGTCCATATTTTCTCTAAGAATGCAAATGCTTATTCTGTAAAGGCCAAAAGATTGACCTGAAAGGCCGCAATCCTTGCCTGGAGGCGTTAGTTTACTAAGGCCTACCTACCATATGAGAAGAATGAGTAATATGGCGAATCCCATGGGGAGAAGCATCCTCATTGTGAATTGTTGTGCTATTTGAAGATGGAATTATGGCATGGTTCTATACAAAAGATAGTGATAACTAGAAACGTTCAATGACCTTCAATTCATTAAAGACACAATGCAATCTAAACCGTAAGGAAACTGATGATCTAAGGCTAGTATTTGTATATAATGTGCAAAAAAAATTCAAATATTGGGATATGCCTTGCAGTAAGATATTTTTGCAATATCATAAAAATACAAGTCCAATTGT
This sequence comes from Pinus taeda, assembly GCA_000404065.3. Lineage (NCBI taxonomy): Eukaryota > Viridiplantae > Streptophyta > Pinopsida > Pinales > Pinaceae > Pinus > Pinus taeda. The sequence goes on from APFE030221762.1 coordinate 99,702, forward strand.
GCACATAAAATATTGGGTAAAAGATATTGTGTAACATGGGTGTAGATAATGAAAACAATGATTTTATGCAACCTCTAAAAAATTAGAACTCAGTAAAATTCTCATCTAGAGTTCCTTTTCATGTGATGTTTTCTGGGGGGCTCAAGCTCCATTCTTATCTGATGTGCCGTTTGTGTTTTTTTTCTAGGGATGAAGCTGAGTTTTATTTAGGCTCCATTTTCATTTGTCATTTTCTAGGGTTCAAATGACAAGTTGGGCCAGCTCAATCTACAAGTCAATCAAGTTATAACATTTTTCACAGGCCTAGTTATAGCATTTTACACAAGCCTACATGTCCTCACCAACTTTCAATCCATCAACAAAGAACTTGGTTGAAACTTTTCCATCCCAGTCATTTTCATTGTCATTCCACTGCTTCCTTTATCAATTTATATTGCTTTCCAAAGCAATTTTTTCATTTCCAATTCCTTTGTAATTTCTAAATATGACTTGTTGCTAGAAATTTGATATTTGTTTGGCAACATAATGCAAGAGCCTATTGTTTTAATATATCTATTCTGTTGGAAACAATCATCTTCAGTTTTTGCTGATCTGATCAATATTTTCTACAAATCTGTAGATAACAGCAATAGTAAAAATTGCTAAAGTAATTGAGTTTTTGCGAAGACAATTGCACAAGGAAACTTTGGTAATTAATTGGAAATGATGGAAGAAATAATAGATGTTGACAGTTACAAATTAAAATTACAATGCATTGTGCCTGACAACATTGATTGTGTATTAAAAAGAAATGGCCTCTTTAGACTAGATGCAATTTCATATACTGTAGGAGATTGTCTATTTGACTCATTTGAAATGCTTCTACATTTTCGTTATACTTCAAATCAACTATGAAATGGGTTAATAGAACATTTTTTTTTTTTTCTTAAACAATAATGATGTTGAGGCAATAGAGTCATATGAATATGAACTAGCACCTGACTTCCTATACGAGTTACATGGAATTAATGATATTGGTACATATCTTCATAAAATGTGTTGTTCTGCATCTGCAAATATAAAGGAGTCTGAATGAGGTCTATGGGGCGATACCTTTTGCATACGTTGGTTAGCTAAATGGCTAGATATATCAATTGGAGTTTGGTCATTGACAAGGCAAACAAGATATTTGCTTTTTAATCAACATGAAAATACAATTCCATATTTCATTCTCTTTCATGATGCAAACCCTGTTAGTGGTCATTATGAACCATTGCTTTACCAAAGGTTTCCAATATGCATTTCTAAACAATCTAATATCTACCTGTCATCTATTTGCAAAGATATTGAAAGCCATTGGATGCATATTGCACATAATATGCTTTTAAGTGATTTAGCGATCGCAAAACAAATGACATCTAATTGTGGTGGCAGTCTCTTTAATGCAATTTTCTATTTTAGTAGCAACATAATTCGATGCACAGTGTTTGTGACTTTCTATTGTCCAATTTTTTTGCAAGGCACTTATGCATAAGAATCAAGATGCATTGCATTGTTTAGAACAATACCTAATAGTTGATGTGATACATTATGCAATGAATAACAACTGGCAACAATATCTCATAAATATGGCAATGCCATATGAAAAAGGGTAGGTAGAAGGTGGACCATTCTGTTTGCAATTGATATCTATCATATTCAAAGTCAATATCCAAGTATGGTCCTCTGTTGCTAATAACTTTGTCAATTACAGTTCTGCTCATTCGAGATGCAATCGTGTTGTTAACATCATGTCATTTAGAACATATACATTACATATTCATTGCCATGCAATAATACAAAAATATGTTCGCAATTCTCAACAAGTGTACATGGAAGAAAAAGAGGATTGTAATCAATTGTGTCATAAGCATATACTATAAAAGCAACAATGTATATCTCAAGTACATTTTAACAATAATATTCAATTTGAGATAGCATCTCATTTAGAACAAATGCGACCAACTAAGTGTCATAGGCTCAATTATCACAAACTAAAGCAATTCATACATACAAAAAGCAAATGCAGTGATGTACATAACAATGATAACATCTTTTGTCATAATCATGTACTAGAAAATCAACAATCTAGTTCTCGCACAAGCAACTCTGGTAAGCAATTGGAAATGATGGAAGAAATAATAGATGTTGACAATTACAAATTCAAATTACAATGCATTGTGCCTGACAATATTGATTGTGTATTAAAAAGAATTGGTCTCTTTAGACTAAATGCATTTTCATATACTGTAGGAGATTGTCTATTTGACTCATTCGAAATGCTTCTACATTTTTGTTATACTTCAAATCAACTACGAAATGGGTTAACAGAACATTTTATTTTTTTCTTAAAGTATAATGATGTTGAAGCAATAGAGTCATATGACTATGAACTAGCACCTGACTTCCTATACGAGTTACATGGAATTAATGATATTGGTACATATCTTCATAAAATGCGTTGTTCTGCATCTACAAATTTAAAGGATTCTGAACGAGGTCTATGGGGGGATACCTTTTGCATGTGTTGATTAGCTAAATGGCTAGATATATCAATTGGAGTTTTGTCATTGACAAGGAAAACAAGATATTTGCTTTTTAATAAACATGAAAATACAATTCCATATTGCATTCTCTTTCATGATGCAAATCCTGTTAGTGGTCATTATGAACCATTGCTTCACCAAAAGTTTCCAATATGCATTTCTAAACAATCTAATATATACCTGTCATCTTTTTGCAAAGATATTGAAAGCCATTGGATGCATATTGCACATAATATGCTTTTAAATGAATTAATGACCGCAAAACAAATGACATCTAATTGCGGTGACAGTCTCTTTAATGCAATTTGCTATTTAGTAGCAACAGAATTCGATGCACAGTGTTTGTGACTTTACATTTTCCAATCTTTTTGCAATGCGCTTATGCATAAGAATTAGGATGCATTGCATTGTTTAGAACAATACCTAATAGTTGATGTGATACACTATGCAGTGAATAACAACTGGAAACAATATCTCATAAATATGGCAATGCCATATGAGAAAGGGCAGGTAGAAGGTGGACCATTCTATTTGCAATGGATATCTATCATATTCAAAGTCAATATCCAAGTATGGTCCTCTATTTCTAATAACTGTTTCAGTTACAGTGTTGCTCATTTGAGATGCAATCGTGTTGTTAACATCATGTCATTCAGAACAGATACATTACATATTCATTACCATGCAATGATATAAAAATATGATTGCAATTCTCAACAAGTGTACATGGAAGAAAAAGAGAATTGTAATCAATTGCATCATAAGCATATACTAGAAAAACAACAATGTATATCTCAAGTACATTTTAACAATAATATTCAATTTGAGATAGCATCTCATTTAGAACAAATGTGACCAACTAAGCATCGTAGGCTCAGTTGCCACAAACTAAAGCAATTCATACGTACAAAAAGCAAATGCAGTGATGTAGATAATAATGATAACATATTTTATCATAAGAATGTACTAGAAAATCAACAATCTATTTCTCACATACAACTCAATAACAACATTGGATTTGAAATAGCATCTTGCTTACAAAAATTGCCCAAGTGTCATAAGCTTACTTATCACCAAAAGGAGCAATTCATATGTACAAGAAGCAAATGCAATGACATATGCAAAAAAGCATCTTTTAATAAGAAGACAAGAATGCCATTTCTTGGATTAAAACAAATATTTCTCAACATCGGAAACAAGAAGAAAAATACAATAAGAAAACAAATCCATCCAAGCAAGAAAGATGCAAAATACATTTATATGAAACAGGTCGAAGACACGCCTAGGAATACATGTGTAGTTTGTACCAGATTGCATTTTGCAAAAAATATTAGATGCTTCACTACAGAATTGCAAGAAAAGCATATGAATTTGACATTGAATAGTAGGACCTTCAACAATGAAAACGTATGTGTTGCTTTCAAAAAAGCACTTCAAAATGGAAAGCTTCCACAATTTGCAACAACTGAACAAATAAGATGTAACATTCAATTACCAACTGTAAATGCACTTTCAGATCTAGAAGAAAGACTTGTGTCACTGAGAATTGCATTTGCACAAATCAAACAATGGGGATATAAGCGATCACAGATTGGCTTAACAGGATCAATTATCAATGTACCAGTTCATATGGACATTGTACAAAAAGCATTGCCACAATATCTAAGTGATACAATGACAATTGTAGTTGCATTGAAAAGTTGATTGCAATACAAAAATGCATACCAAACAGGGAAAGTACGTCCAATTGTTGTCATGAAAGCATTGAACGAACTATGTTCTAGAAGTATTTATAAAGCTTAGAACATTTGTCTAAATAAGAATTCGACCCATGTTTTACAAGAGAATAATGAATACATTGTACAAAATGCAAATAGTGACAATGAAAGTGATACAAACAGTGATGCAAATAATGAAGCACCTACTGAAACATTGGTGCATGGATTAATAGAGTCACAACGCATCTACGATTTGCAAGATAAGATTATTGAACTGGCACCTCTTGAACGACAACGACCACTGGGGATTTTAAAGGACAAATATGCAGAAGAAATGAACTTTCCAACATTATTCTATGGTGATGTGCATGATGATGACATCACAGATAGGTTTAGCTACCAAACAATTGTACAATGGGAATTGTTACAAGCAAGTGGTGACTTCTCATGTTAGACAATAAATTTGTTTTTCAATACAATGCGAATAATTATTGATAAAGTGCTTTCTTGCATATGGGTACAAATAAGAAAAGGACAACTAAAAGGGAGAAAAATATTAGCAAAAGATGTCAAGTATCGAGCAAATTTGGAAAAGCTATTGAAAGCTGATATTGGATACATAGATATCAGAAACATCCACATATCTTCTGATCATTTGGAACAAATTAAGAAAAACATATTTGCAATGATACGACAATTGGGACCTCCAACTTTCTTTGTGACATTTACAAGTGCAGAACATCAATGGAAATCATTAGTAGATACACTAGTCACATTGTTTAGAAATAAAGCAAGTAAAAATGATATTGATACATTAGAAGATGATGACATTGAATACCTTATAAGAAAATATCCAGTCACATGTAGCCAGTACTATAGACATAGAATTAATGTTGTAAAGCGAATGATATGTCAGGATACTACATTATTTGGAAAAATATCTGATTACTATTTCGTAATAGAATTTGAAAATAGAGGAACTGAACATGAACATGGACTGTTATGGATAGAAAATGCTCCAATATATGGAAAACAAAACAATTCAGAAATTGAGAAGTTTCTTGACAATTACATAACTTGTGATACAGATCATTTGGAGCCAAATATTGCTAACTTGCATAAACAACACCATACAAGAAGCTGTAAGAAGTGAAAAAATTCAAATTGTAGGTACAATTTCCCCATGCCACCAATGAAATCAACAATGATCATTGAGCCAACCAATGTACAGAGTAAAAAAATCGCAAAGAAATCAATATCACTTTTGGCATTTTTGGAGCAAACAGACTACAATGATTCAATAACTCATGACAATTTCCTGGTAGAAATAGGACTAATAGAAAGTGAGTACATACAACTATTATAATGTACAATAAAGAAACCAACAATTTTCCTGAAACCCAAACATTATCACATTTGGAATAACCGTTTTGCAAAGGCTATGCCTATTATATGGAATTCAAATACAGATGCATAATTTGTTCTAAATGCATGTGCCACAACATCATATTGCAGTTCATATATGACCAAAATTGACAAGTCTATGACAAATACATTTAGAAGAATATGCAAAGAGCATGAGAAAAATGAAATTGATGCTGTGCAAATGATTCTTCAACTCGGAAATACATTACTCAATCTCCAACAAATGTCAGCTCAATAGGAAATGCATATAACACTTTCATTGCCATTGAGTTGTAGTTCAAGAGAATGTATATTCATAAACACATCTGTAGTTGATGAATGCAAATTTATGCTTAAACTGCTTATTCTCTTGAAACAAGAACCTAATGATTTAGACGATGTGATGTGCCATTCCATTATTGACTACTACATCGGACACCCAAGTTCCATTAGCAAAATCTGCCTTGCAGAATTTGTATCAAATTACAAGAAAGATGGCACACACATATCAAAAAGGAAAAACCCAAATGTTATACGATTTTCAAATATAACAAATACAATGATATTGAAATTTTTTCTAGAGAGAAATTATTATTATATATGCCATTTGAAAACTATGAAAATACATTGAAATAAGAGTTGCCTACATGGCTATCTACATATACATTACATGAAAAAACAGTTCAGATCAATGAAGCTCAATTTACATATAACATCAATCCACATGGGGTGATTTAGAGACTGCAACAAATGCATAAATTAGTTCTTTGAATATAACCAAATAAATATGCAAAACCAAGAGAACAGTTCCCATTATGAGGAATATGATTTGCAATTGAACTTGCAATTTCCAAAATAGTTTGAAATGAAGAAAAAAATCAATCTTGGATTTCAAATAACTGCTCATCCCTTTTTAATGGAGAAAAATGAGTATTACAAACTCAGAATAATGTTGAACAAAGAGCAACAAGAAATTGTAAAAGACATTGGAATTTAAAAAAAAACAAAAAAAAAAACAAAAAAAAAAACAAAAAAACCAAGGAACCAATTTACCTACTTATTACATGTGGAGCAGGGGTAGGCAAAACACTCACAGCAAAATCAATTTTCCAAATGCTTATACGAATTTATGATTCACTGAACAAAACTGATCCTATGAAACCAAAAGGTCTAATATTAGCATATATAGGAAAAGCTGCATATAATGCAGGTGGAACAACAATCCATTCTGCATTGCTAATGCCTTTTAACAAGTCTCAATTGTTGCCACTTAGCAAAGAATTATTAGACAACTTATCAAAGCTATATCATGAATTGCAGCTAGCTTTCATAGATGAGGCCTCTATGATTGGTAGTCGATTCGTATATTCTATTGACAATAGATTTAGAAACATAAAACATGTCCGAACCAAGTTCTTTGGAAACATTGACATCATATTTTGTGGTGATTTCTATCAAGCGTGACGTATTCAAGACTCTCTTAGTTTTGAACAACCAAGAATCAACAATCAAACAATAACACATGATTTCTGGAAGGATAATGTCAAGTGCTTCCACTTGCATATGAATATGCAATAAACAAATGAGAGATTCATATCAGTTTTAAATAGAATGCGAACAAATTGTAAAACATCTGATGATATAACATATATTAATACAAGTTGCATGCGCCCTGTACCAAATGATCCAACATTTCCCTATTTATTTTACAAAAACAAGGATGTTGCAATGCATAACAAGAAAATGTTAATGCTCATGCCTGGAAATGAAATTTTAATTAATGCAATTGATGAAAATGAGGAGAATAACGACAATTTTCCAACACATCAACATACATCTAATTTTCCTTCACAACTTGTGATGAAGTTGAACATGTTAGTTGAAATGTATGCTTGCAATTATGGTGCACCAGATGGGCTAGTAAATGGTGCAGATGGAATAGTTAAATCGTATACCCATATAGATAAGGTTGATGTTCTATGTATTAAGTTCCATGACCCTAATATCGGTCATCGACAATCTAGAAAACTGGCTCATTTGTATACTTCAGACATAGCAAATATTTGGACACCAATATTGCGAATATCAAAAGCAATGCCTATCACACCAAATATGACTCATTTGAAAATATGGAAACAATTTCCAATTCAACTTGCATGTGCACGCACAATACATAGATCACAAGGCTTAACATTGGATAGGCTTGCATTCGACTCTACTGGAGTACAAGTGCATGGCCTAGTATACACAGTGCTATCACGTGTCAGAAACATAGAATCATTGTATTTGCTTAATGCTCTTAAAGGAAATAATTTTAAGATTAAGAAAAAAGTAAATTGTGAAATGTAGTATTTGCAAACCACTGCAAAATGGAAATTGGAATATGACTATTAATCAATACAATCAATGCGATCCATATTTATTATTTCATTGAACACTCATAATGTTCATGCACATCTTAATGACATATGCAATGATTATGACACAATGTAATCTGATATCTTATGCTTACAAGGAACACATATGTCATTGTGTATGCAAAATGAGTACTTCAAAAATTTCAGTTGCATCTCAAGTTGCATTAAGCATGGAGTATGATACTTATAAAAAAAAATATCATTATCCTTGAACATACCAATTTTGAAGAGCAACTTGTAGAGGAATTGCTCGCAAAAATAAAAGTTCATGGATTACAAATTGCAATACTCAATATATATGCATCACCACATGCAAATGTGAACAATGTTTTGAATGTCATTGCAAAAGCTTTATGCCATTTATATCTAAAAAATATCATAATTATATTAGGGGACTTCAATCTTGATATAGTGCATTGCAATTAAAAAACAAAGTAGCTAGAAAGCTACATGGAAAACTACAATCTTAATTTCCTTATTGACAAAACTAATAACATGCATAAATCATTCATTGACCATGTTTGAGAAAATCTAGCTAATATAAAATATAGAATTTTCATATTACATACATATTGGTCTGATCATGATACAATATCTCTTGTCCTTCAGCTATGATATACACATGAAACACTTTACAAAATTGCAAATTTTGATACTTTTGCAATACGGCATTGTTTTTACCACTTCTATTTTACTAAAGAATATTAACATATTCTCTCTGTAATAAACCAAATAATAACACCATATATATTATGCATTCTATTGTACATTTACATAGATGACCTCATATATTCGTCAATGCAAATTGTGCCAATGAAACCCCTTTCAATTAAGCAAGACAAGCATCCTATTGTAAATTTACACATATGACCTCATATATTTTTGAATGTAGATTGTACCAGTAAAACCCTTTTCAATTAAACAAAACGAATGAGAAAAAAGAACAACATGGAACATGAACGAAGAGAGTATATTCTTCTTGCTTTTCCTTTTCTATGGTTTTTATGTTTTTGTTCACTTTTTACTTTTATATGCTCTTTTAAACTGAACTAAATATATGCTACTATTCTATAACATAGCATAAATCTTGAAAAAGGAAAAGAAACAATTGAAGAGATAGAGCACATAACCCAAATAGAAAAGGCAACCTAACCACTTGTTTTGAAAAGGTATGTCTATGAAAACTATACAAATATGCTAATTTGTATTTAGAATATTAATGTTTACTATATATGCATTATGTTTTTACATATGTATAATTAAATGTATATAAATTAGAAAATTTTGGACGAGTGGAGAAAGCACTCGTAGTAAGTCCCCCCACACAATGCAACAACCATACATGTAGAGGTTAGATATCATAAATTTTTTATTGATTGCTTATGCAAAATACATGTGATAATATCCACATCATATTGAAATATGCAATTACTTTTTTTAGTCCAAGTGAAACAAACACAACAAATCTTGATTCAACAAATCTACAAAATGATACATCAAAAAGGTATGCATATGAAATACAACATTGTAATCTATTTATACTCCTACAATTTATAGAAAAAACATAGCATTGTAAAGATGTTTATAGTAGTATCTAACTAAGCAATTTTTATAGGCAAAAACAGATACTCCCAATTAAAGTATCAATTGACGATATAAATAGTCATAGAATTGGATAGCTATTTGTTGGAGACATAATGGTTGTGTATAGCGCATTTTTTGAGAAAGCAAACAAATCACGTCAAATATTACGGGCCGATTTGACAGATGCTAAAGGAATGATGACTATAACATTAATTGTACCTGCACATCTAGTTGAGCGACATGAACATAAAATTCTGCAAGGCAACAACATATCAATTACAAATTTTAGGATATTGCCTAAAATTGTTTATGATCACGGTGAGTGTGACAAAATAATTTCGGTCAATGAATCAAGTATCATAAAAACTGTACCTGAGGTTTGCAAAGAATATTGCTTCATTCCCGATACAACCATTAGGAAATTTGCAAACAAAAAAGAAATGTACCCAATTTGTACAATCATTGTAGCCGTTACACTTGCCAAACATGTTGGATTGCATTACATACTCCATATCAAAGATGGAGATTCTGAAAATGACAATGAAATAGTATGTATTTGCATATTACTTATTCCTAATTTTTAATAGATAACATGCATCACTTCAATATATAATTATTGTAATTTGTCTCTTGCACTTGCAATTGTTCAACACATACGAACAATGTATTTGCATATTACTTATTCGTAATTTTCAATAGATAACATGCATTACTTCATTATATAATTATTGTAATTTGTCTCTTGCAGTTGCAATTGTTTGACACCTACAAACAATATTTTATTTCATTGGAAGAACAACTGCAAAAAGGAGAGTTCCCCAGTTCCCCCTGATCCTTTTCAAAAATATAACAAAAAGAACAGACACAAAAGAAAAAATATTCCGAGAAACAAAGTCAACATTCATAACTGAACTTAACACAGATGCAGTAAAGAATCTCAAAAAACTAACTACATCTACCTATGTTATAAGTATAACAATAATGATCTTTTTATAACTTTGTGTTTCATATGTAATAATGTAGATTAACATTTGAACATTTTATAAACAGGTTGAAGGTATTCTGATGGTAGCAAATTCATATTCAACTCCTTTCAAACCTGTTTGTGCTATTTGTAACTCTCCAATCAATTCATCCATAATGATAACCAATGGAACAATATAATGTTCACAATGCAATAATTTCCCTTTCATCTACAAACATTATATAAATGTTGTAATAGAATCTATTACAAATAACATTATGCATTGCATTATCAGACAGGATTTACTACATGACTTACTTCTTGATTTAAAACCAATGTCATATGAAGCATATTTGGAACAAAAAGCTACCACTATATACATGCTGCGTGACTTCAAAATTCACAACAAGTTCACACTCAATGAAGATAGTGAACTATTACATGTCGGCTAACAAATGGAAGGTACATCAACATATGCCTTAACATCTTTTCTTTCAAATATGTCCTCTGTTCAATTCACAATGTTATCATTTTATTATAACTAACTATTTTTTATACAGATCACAAAATCCAGGAACATGGCAACTATTGGAATCCAATAGCTTGTACAATGTGATTAACTGCCTTCACGTACACAGCAAATGCAAAAGTGATAAGAATATGTTTCTTCATATTATGTTGTTATTGTAATAGAACTATTTAACTTGTAGTTTCCACTCATTTACCAAGAAAATGTACTTATGGCACAATACTGTTGTACAATATTTTTTGATTATCATAATGTTCCATAATTCTTATTGATTATCTAAAAACAATTGTTCTATTTTTGTCCTACTTCCACTCAAAGTTTTTACAAAAGTCTCTCTGAAATTCTCAAATTCATTACTCTAGTTTTGAGGATTCACTACTTTTTTCTTAGTATGCAATAAGTGCATATCATATATGCTATAACATGTCTAGAAAATATCCAACTAAGGAGCTCACATGGGATAATCCATTTAGACCTGTGTAAGAACAACCAAGTTTTTTTTCAATATCAAAATGTGTTTTCTTCTTTCTCGTAAATGTCTTAGTGATTTATGGTTATTTTTTAGGTATAAAAATAAAAATATTTTAAATTGATCTTCAAAGGAGTCCTCTGTTGCTGCTACTTCTAAGTAAGTATCATATCTTGCTTATTTCTTGCCATTTCTGAATACTATATTCTCTGCAATAGTTAAGCTTACAATCAATACAATGAATCAACTTGAGATCTTTCTTATCCCACCTTATAGCTCCATAACACAGATAATTATTTCTTATGTCAGCTTATAGCTCTACAACATTTCTTTTAAGAAGTGGGCAATAAATCTATCATCTTATAGATGCATCACTCTTCATGGAAGTTTTGTCATCAAATCTGTGGTTATATTTCAATGTCAGCTACTTAACTATTTGTTGTATTTTAACTAATAAGATTCATCCTCCAAGTATCATCGTCCAAGTATCATATGCATTTCCTTAGTTCGTGCATCTTCATATTATTTTACTTATACAGGTAATAAATGTAATAATAGAGGTAATAGAATCAACTATACTTACACAGAGTTTCTCCTCTTGGCCAATATTTGGAAGTCAAGCATGATGCAATGTGTTTGCATCTAAGCAGAAAATGGTTCAGTTTATTGCATTATACTAGGCCTTTCATCATCCACGAAATCCAGCAATTAGTTGAACTAGTAACTTTACACAAAAAGCTCCCAGTCCTTTCTTTCTCCACTTTCATTGTGTAGTATATATTCTGTGGTCATTTTTCAAGTTTCAGAATGCTCTAGGATTGTAATATGTTTTCCATTTTTACATTTCACAACATTTTGCAATATGTTTTCCCTTTTCACATTTTACAACATTTTGTAATTTGTAAATTGATCATAGGCAACACCTACTATGAAGGCTATTCGTGATATTAGTTTTGCATCACAGGTGATTGGAGATATGAGTGGGCCAGCTTCTTTGTATGACCTATTCATTGATAGGTATTCTAAACTAGAATTCTATATCATCCCAATGGAGAGAGGCCATGATGATTCTATTATGATCCTGAAATACTTGCAGAAGACTTGCAAGCCAATCAAAATAAAAAATGAGGTGATTTAATTTGTTATGCCCTATACCAAATTCTGCTTCTACCCGTATTTTTTGTTTGCTCACTGGATTGAGCTTTTTCTCTCGATTAGATGATGAGCCTCTAGATTAAATTTGCTTGCACAACCTTTTCGCGTTAATATGCATAATATCTACGCTCTTCAAGGTTTTGGACCTACGTACAAGGAAGCTGCAAAGTTGCCCAACAAGGTCCTGTTGTCGTGTGGTATGCTCATTCTTTCCTCTTAATTTTATATAGATTGAATATGCAGTGTCAAAGTGCCAGGTCTATAAAGGATCTCATCAGATCTCATCCCAAAAAAGTAAGGAACCATCTCTAGATTTCCTTGCGAGTGAAAATATGATAACACTAAGCATGAGGCAATGTGCTTGCATCTAAGCAGCAAATGGCTCAGTTTATCGCATTCTACTAGGCCTTCCACCATCCACGAAATCCAACAATTAGTTGAACTGGTAACTTTATACAAAAATCTTTCAGTCCTTTCTTTCTTCACTTTCAATGTGTAGTATATATTCTGTGGCCATTTTTCAAGTTTCAGAATGCTCCAGGATTGTAATATGTTTTCCATTTTTAAATTTCACAACATTTTGCAATATTTTTTCCCTTTTCACATTTTACAACATTTTTTAATTTTTATATTGATCACAAGCAGCACCTACTGTGAAGGCAAAGTTTTCTCTGGGGGGTGGGGGGTTAACCATTTTGGTGGGTAACAAGGACTACAAATATTGTGATCTTGACAATAGTTTATATCAAGTTATTGCCACAGTTCCTCATTTACATCTAGTTTCTAAGACATGAAATTATGCATTGCTCTATCAATGCTTACATATTTTTTTGATCAACTCTTACTCTAGAACAATCATCTAGATCAGGTTCATCTTGAGAAGGAACACTACTTCCACTAGCATGAATAGTGTTTCTTTTAGCCCCTTCTTGTGCAATATTTGATGTGATACAATGAAGAGGTGAATTTTCAAAGAGTTTTAATGTGCAACTAATGTAGAAGCATGACCATCTACCATAGAATGTAAAGGGTTCCTTCCGAGGTTGTTAATGCTATAAGTTTGATGGGAAGAAAAGAGCATATATGCATCAACTTTTTGCCTTAACTCAGCTAATGTTGGGCTTCTTGACTTTCTCCACTTTCATTGTGTAGTATATATTCTGCGGCCGTTTTTCAAGTTTCAAAATGCTCCAGGATTGTAATATGTTTTCCATTTTTGCATTTCACAACATTTTGCAATATGTTTTCCCTTTTCATATTTTTCAACATTTTGTAATTTTTATATTGATCACAGGAAACACCTACTGTGAAGGCAAATTTTTCTCGTGGGGGTGGGGGGTTAACCATTTTGGTTGGTAACAAGGTCTACAAATATTGTGATCTTGACAATAGTTTATATCCAGTTACTGCCATAGTTCCTCATTTACATCTAGTTTCTAAGACATGAAATTATGCATTGCTCTATTAATGCTTACATATTTTTTTGATCAACTCTTACTCTAGAACAATCATCTAGACCAAATTCATCTTGAGAAAGAACACTACTTCCACTAGCATGAATAGGTTTATTTTAGCCCCTTCTTGTGCAATATTTGACGTGATACAATGAAAAGGTGAATTTTCAAAGAGTTTTAATGTGTAGCTAATGTAGAAGCATGACCATCTACCATATAATGGAAAGGGTTCCTTCCGAGGTTGTTATTGTTATAAGTTTGATGGGAAGAAAAGAGAATATATGCATCAGCTTTTTTCCTTAACTCAGTTAATGTTGGGCTTCTCGACTTTATCCAATCTAAGGAAATAACTTCTTGATTCAGAAATTTTTTAATGAAAAAAAATACATCATGTTCTTAGTGCACCATGTGAGCAAGTTCAAACAATAAAGTCTTCTTAATGCTCTCATACCTTAATCCTTTTAGGTCATATGTTCTTAGCCATAAAGATGTTTCTTCCCCATTCTTATTTAATCTAAGAAAATATTTAGGGTGGATCCTTACATACCCAACAGGGGCTAATTCTGTCGTAATTCCCACCCTCCATCAAAGCTTCTTTCATGATATCCATTATACTCGGATCATTGACAAGTCAGTGCATGATTTGTAACGCCTTTTCTCCAAGAGGGTTTAACTCAATTCCAGGAAAAAGTAGGCACATGGTGTCTGGTGCTATATTTGTCAACTCTTTAAGTTTGATACCCAATTCTCCAAAGGTTGATCTTGCATTCTCCACCAATTCTAGGCCATGCACAGATTGTCCTCTATGGATTGCCTGTTTCAAACTGCAAGTCAGCATGTGTTTCACAGTTCGGTGCACAGTATTTGGTAGCCAATGGACACACCTAGGAGCTCCAAATTGATGTGGTACAACATTCTTTTCCATATATTCAATCATGTCAATCCTTACAAGTGCTTGTTTCATATTAAGAAGATAGCTTGCAAGAGGATTTCCTAGTTCAGCTTTTCCCACTCCAGTCGACCCATAAACATGAAACTAGCGATTGGGTTGTTAGGGTAAAAAATTCCTGCTCTTGATCATCAAATTGCAATAGAAATATACTTCAATGCAATATACTGACCGACAACTTTCTTGTGGAGCTCTCCCTCCAAGAAGGCATGCTTCTCCCTCTCCAACTGCTACAGATTTGAAACCGGAATACTAGTCCACCTGCTCATAATCTATGCATTATAAATTTTTGTAACTTCCTCTTGAAAATTGAATTACAATTTTTGTTTCTTTTCAGTTTCTTCCAATTGTCGTTGAAGAGATATGAACGTCCCATACTTCGGTTCAGTTGCTTGATATTAGTTTTGCATCACAGGTGATTGGAGATATGAGTGGGGCAACTTCTTTGGATGACCTATTAGCTGATAGGTATTCTAAACAAGACTGCTCTATCATCCCAATGAAGAGAGGCCATGCTGATTCTATTATGATCTTGAAATACTTGTAGAAGACTTACAAGCCAATCAAAATAAAAAATGAGGTGATTTAATCTGTTACATCGCGTACCAAATTCTGCTTCTACCTGTATTTTTTGTTTGCTCATTGGATTGAGTTTTTGCTCTCGATTAGATAATGAGCCTGTAGATTAAATTTGATTGCATAGCCTTTTCACGTTAATATGCATAATATCTACACTCTTCAAGGTTCCGGACCTACCTACAAGGAAGTAGCAAAGTTGCCTAACAAGGTCCTGTTGTGGTGTGGTATGCTCATTCTTTCCTCTTAATTTTATATACATTGAATATGCAGTGTCACAGTTTCAGGTTTATAAAATATCTCATCAGATCTCATCCCACCAAAGTAAGGAACCATCTCTGGATTTCCTTGCGAGTGAAAATACGATAACACTAGACTATGATCATAATATTAGCATGATATTTTGCAGGAACCAGGACATGCAACCTTGTAAGACATTTGAAGAACGGCTTGCTCCCTGCAATAGTTTCTACCCTTGCACCTGGATACATGGTTTGTAATTTTCTTATTAATTATGCATGACAAAACATTTTAAGTAGCATATATGTGGAGGAGCTTCTACATATTTATTTGGGGTGCAATAGTTTCTACCCCTACACCTGGATACATGGTTTGTAATTTTCCTATTAATTATGCATGACAAAGAATTTTTAAGTAACATATATATGGAGGAGCTTCTACATATTTATTTGGGGTGCAGTTTGGTAGAGGCATATACTTCTCAGATGCTGCAGCAAAAACAACATAATATGGATTCCATGGCTTGGACAAACCACAATGGTTTCTTATGCTTGCAATGGCATCACTGGGAGAGAAAGTTATTGAGATGTCCAAGTGCCTAGAGGTACTGAAATTATGGAAACTCCCCATAAATTGATTTAGATGATGAAGGATTTTGTATTACTATGTTTTCTAGTTAATCTGATCTGCAATTGATGCAGGATACAAAGGAATTAGAGGAAAAGGGTATGGGTGTCAAAGGATTAGAAGAGAACAAACACTTCACCTGGAAAGATGAAATTAGGGTGCCTGTGGATCTTTGATTCCTTCTGGACACAAAGACAATCCTCTGGCTTACAATGAATATGTTGTTTACAGTCCAAAATAGGTGCCCCTGTAGTCATTCTTGTTGAATTCTCTTTACAGAAAAAAGATGGACTAGAAAAAACAAGTGCATGAAGACGCTAAATCTATCTTGCTTTTACTTTATTTACAGGTGAAGATGATGTTTTTGGTCAACGTGAGGTTTGAGAAAATTCAGTAAAATCCTTTGTAGCAATTGCTAATATAAAGGCAATAGCAAACAAATGCGATGAACAGGAGTCTTCAATAAACAATAGGTATATAGTCTTAATTAAAGTCATAGATTATATAACATTATGGGTAATGATTATCATTATTTGGAATCTATTTGCAAATAGTCTCACCAGTATGTAGTTGTTTTAAATTTTTCTTGTGAATCAAGATTTCTATTTGGGAATATTTCTTGATGATGTTTCTGCTATTTCTTCAAGTATTTTTCATCAAAAAATTCATTTTTAGGCATGATGTTGTTCTTGTTTTAACTTTTTCCAATGTCACTTATGTTTCTTTTTAACATTTCCTTATAAATGGAGGGTTTATCTTTGACATCACTCTATTTTTGCTTCAATGCCATGGTCAATTCTTTGTCATTTGTTCTTGTTTTTTAATTTTCCCCATAATCTCAGGGTTCATATTTGACATAGATTTTCTGTTGTTCTTTTCAACATTCTCTTGTTAATTCAAATCTCATCTAATAAATTACTCGTTCTTTTTTTAACATTGTTCTAAATTCATTCTTGTTTGCTGTTGTTTTAATATTTTTTAAATTTTTCCATGCTAGATAACAACAATAGTAAAAATTGCTAAAGCAATTGCGTTTCTACGAAGACAATTGCACAAGGCAACTCTGGTAAGCAATTGGGAATGATGGAAGAAATTATAGATGTTGACAGTTACAAATTCATATTACAATGCATTGTGCCTGACAACATTGATTATGTATTAAAAAGAAATGGTCTCTTTAGACTAGATGCATTAAAACTGGATATAAAGGACTTTTCGGTTGCATCTCTTTTAGCACATAAGCTCCAAAAAGCATCGTTCCACGAGGTTGAACAAGCCTATACAAACATCCATTACCCATTGTCTTTCAATCTTTTCAAATGATTACCTCTTGCTCGCAGTAAAATATTTCCAAAAACTCAGTGTCATTCACACTTAGGCCTACAAAACATAACTTCTTTCTGCATCTATATATTCACATACATGTCTCTGCTTCACATAACATAGCTTCAATCTGAATACCATTCCTAATCAATGTAGTAACAAGCTACATGGAGTCCATTAGCATAAGTGAACTTACTCAACTGGCATCATTGTTTCTTTTAGCACTTGTTCTCTGTTGAAAATGCAACAAGATGATGGAGCTTAGTGAAAAGAAGTTGCCTTCACTAAGTGGACCCGCA
Source organism: Pinus taeda (assembly GCA_000404065.3). Taxonomy (NCBI): domain Eukaryota; kingdom Viridiplantae; phylum Streptophyta; class Pinopsida; order Pinales; family Pinaceae; genus Pinus; species Pinus taeda. The sequence continues at coordinate 117,974 of APFE030221762.1, forward strand.
GGCTATTTTTGGCGCAAAGTCTATTTTTAGACTATGTTTATTTTTAGACATATGGATCATGGTCTATGAGTTGCAGGATGCTATTTATGGATAATTGGTCATGTTGGTAAAACTAGATGGACCTTTATTTTTAGACATATGGGCAGAGTCTATTTTAGGCTACCAGTCTAAAAATAGAACAATCGAATATTATTAGCTCTTAATAGTATTTGGACTATGAACATTATCTTATCCTCTTGCAGCACTTCAATTCGAGCTACGTATGTGGCACATGCAACTGGCAGAAGGAAATACTTTTTTCCTATGGGTTAGTTGAGCAATTGCATGATGGACTTCAGTTAGAACTCAAGTGATTGAGTTTGGTGGAGTTGATTGAGGAGTTGATGGAGTTGTGTTCAATTTGACTTAGTTGAACTAGTCGTATTTAGTCTAACTGCCAAATATACTAGTGATGAGTGATGTGAATTAATTATTAATTAACTCACTAATTATTAACTCATAAATTAACTAAAGAATACATCAATTAACTCAGTGCATGGACAGTTCAATAGAGACAAGTCTTAGAGGTGGGTGAAAGGGTGAGTCTACTATCAGTTGTGACTATAGTTGTGCATGAGATTTGCACAATCAATGGATTGAGATTGCCAATGAGGATTAAGCAGTACAAACCAAGGGAATTTGTATTGCGCAGTGGAGGCAAGCAAACAACGAAGGAGATTTGAACCTGTGACTTGATTCAGATCTGAGCTAGTTTTTGTGTAGCAGGTGGAGATAGTACTGAGTACTTGTGAGGAGTATTGTACTATGTATTGTTACATGTTTTCCATCATTATAATATACAGATAGTTGGGGGTTTTTAGCTGTATGCTTTCCCCGGTACATACTATGTTGATATGTGTGGTTGATTTCTCAATGTGAGCATGCGATTGTTTCTTAATTCTGCAAATTGATGATCAAGCGTAGAGGAGGTTATGTATTATGCATGCATTCCACAAATAGTGTATAATCAAGATAATCTCTGTGAATAAGTATTATATTATTCAAAAATTTCTACATGGTATCAGAGCTAGCAAATTTGTAGAGAAACTTATACAAGGTATCGAAGCAACGAAGTTGATCATCAGATCTATTATTCAGAAAGTGATTACGTTTTATTTCTTTAGGCAGAATCTGTAATCGGTCCAGGTAACCTCTGGATTCATCCTTCTTTTGGAAGGTGAGATATCTGGTGAATTCCCATACAGTCAATCTCTGTATGAGAAATACTTTGTTCTCACGAATTTTAGATCAGAAGCGGTTGAGTTTTGAGCTGGTGGAATTCGAACTTGCAGCAGTTTTTTCTTGGTGTCGAAGTTGAAATGTCTTTCAATGGATTGCGATTGGAGTATGCTCTTGAAGGTAGCTCGAATTATATTGCATGGAAAGACAGGATGGAGGCGGTGTTAGATGACAATGGGTTGAAGGAGTTCATAGATGCTGAAGTCCCAAAGCCTACTGATGCTGCTGAACTTGAGGCTTGGCAAAAGAAGACAGCAAAGTGTCAAAGGATTCTCTTGGAGGGCGTGAAGGATCACATTGTATCCGGCCTGCATGGAAAGGCTTCTCCATACTTGATGTGGAAAGCGTTGACATATTTATTCCAAAGCAAGAGCGACAAGAGGAAGTTGGCACTCAAGGATAAACTCAGAAACATTAAGTTTGAGAAAGGAGATAGTATACCCAAGTATCTCACAAAGTTCACCCAATGCTAGGATGAGTTGGGAAGTGTGGGGGTGACTGTCGATGATCAGGATTTGGTGACCTTGGCTCTCCTTAGTCTTCCAAAGAGTTGGCATTCCTATCAGGACTCTGTCAATGGTCAGGAGAAATTGCTAGGATGGGAGAGACTTTGGTCGGATCTTGTGAAAGAGGAGATCATGTGGAATACAAGGGACAGATCTTCATCAAAGGCATCTGATGAAGAAAATTGTGCTTTAACTGCCAAAGCAAAGAAGGGGAAGAACAAGAAAGCTTCTCATTCCGCTGCGAAAGGCAAGAAGCAAGACATGTCCAAGTTGAAGTGCTTTCACTGTCACCAGCACAGACATTATGCCACAAATTGTCCGCAGAAGAAGAAAAATAAGCAAGGTGTTGGATCTGCAGCGGGAGAGGCCTTAGCCTCGCAATTTGAGCCGAATTTTTTGTTGATCGCATGCTTGGTATCAAGTGTGATGGGATCGGTATGGTTCTTGGATAGTAGTACACCTTTTCACATGATAGGAGATCAAGATTTGTTTTCTGATCTAGATGAGAAGGATCTTGGAGTGCACATCGAGATGGGCGATGATGGTAGATACAGTGTGACCAGTATCGGTACCATTTCCTTTGAGAGGGAGTCTGGTAAACCCTTTGTATTGAAGGAAGTGATGCATGTTATAGGATTGAATAAGAATCTTATCTCTGTGGTGATGTTAGAATACAAGGGATATGATGTTGTTTTAAGCGAGGGAAAGGCTTTCCTGCACAGTAAGACAACTGGAGAAACCCGAAAGATAGGGGTTCAAGTCAAGAACCTTTATCAATTACATGTAGATGGATGTGTAGCAATGACATGCAAGGCAGAAGGAGTGGTGAGCCGGGATGATGGCGAGCTGTGGCACTAGAGATTGGGCCACCTTCAGCATGGAGCTTTGAAGATAATGCAACAGATTTCTACTGGGCTTCCTAAAGGCACTGTTGCGCAGTCAGATCAGTGCAAGGGGTGTACCTTGGAAAAATTTGTGAAAGCCACCTTTCACAAGAAGGATAGTCATGCCATGACGATCCTTGAGAAAATTCACACAGACGTGTGTGGACCTTTCTTAGTAGCTTCGACAGCAAAGCACAAGTACTATGTGATCTTTGTTGATGATTTCTCTTGAAAGTGCTAGATCTTCTTCATGCAAAAGAAGAGCGAGACATACTCAAAGTTCTGTGAGTTCAAAGCACTGCTCGAGAAGGAATCGGGGAAGAAGGTGAAGGCTCTTAGGAGCGACAATGGTGGTGAATTCATCTCTGGCAAGTTCAAGGACTTCTGCAGCGTAGAAGGGATTCGAAGAGAGCTCATAGCTCCCCATAACCCACAACAGAACGGGGTTGCTGAGTGGAAGAACAGAACGATCATGGGTGCTTCATAGGCGATTTTGCATGATCAGGGCCTACCCCTTCACTTGTGGGCGGAGGCATGCAATATTGAAGTATATGTGCAGAACCGTTGTCCTCACCAGATACTTGGCATGAGTACACTCGAGGAGGCTTATTTTGGTAAGAAGCGTAATATTTCCCATTTGAGGATTTTTGGTTCTCCTGTTTCCATGCATGTGACGAAGGATGTCAGGAAGAAGCTGGAGCTGACTATAGAGGTTGGGATATTTTTGAGGTACACTGATACGCCCCACAACTATCATGTGTATTTGCTACACAGCCGCAATATTGTTGTGCAATGGGATATCAAATTTCAGGAGGAGAAAGCCATGAAGTGTTCGCTTGAGAGGGAGCCACACTTTCATGTAGATGAGGAGCTATTAGTTCCTAAGGATGAGCTTCAGGATGTGGATCAGCCACAAGATAAAGTTCATGGAGTGGAAGAGACCACTCATGCAACGCCAAACATCAGAGGGCGAAAGCGTACTACAGAAGCTGAGCGACCTGCTCAAGATGCAAAGAAGCTTGTAGGACCACCTACAGCACAATGCAGATAGAGATAGTCACCTGATCGGTACACTGGATACATGGCTCTTGTGAGAAAATGTGTCATGACTGAGCCATCCTCTTTCAAGGAAGCTGTGGAGGGTCCCGCATGGGTAGATGCCATGGTGGAAGAGTATCATTCGATTGTCAGAAACAGTGCATGGGAGATTGTCCCAAGACCAGAGGGGAAATCAGTGGTGGGTTCGAGATGGATCTACAAAGTGAAGCAGGCAGCTGACGGGAGTGTGGAGAAGTACAAGGCAAGATTTTTTGCCCGAGGTTTCTCACGGATAGAAGGGATTGATTATGAGGAGACCTTTACACCTGTCGCAAGGTATTCTTCCATACAGATGATTCTTTCTCTCTCAGCGCAGATGGGGTAGCACATCCATCAGATGGATGTGAAGACTATGTTCCTCAATGGAGTCATTGAAGAGGAGGTGTACATAGAGCAGCCTGAAGGTTTCGAGATCTTCAACAACCATTCGCATGTGTGCAGGCTCAAGAGAGTGTTGTATGGGTTGAAACAAGCACCTTGTGCTTGGTACACATCGGGATATGGATTGTGGTACAGATAGGAGGACGAGGTGAAGCTATGTGGCTTCATGGATGCAGATTGGGCAGGGAGCACAATAGACAAAAAGAGCACATCTGGAGGGATCTTCAGTATTGGGTCGACAACAGTTTCTTGGTACAACAGGAAGCAGAGATCCGTGGCACTCAGTTCAACAAAGGCTGAGTATATGGCAGCGAGTTTGGCTGCATGCGAGGCTATGTGGATGAGGAAGATCCTGGTCAAGTTGTTCGGATCCAAGCACATAGACATCAGGTACCATCATATCAGAGATTGTGTCCAGCGGAGAATCATGTTACTTTCATACATTCCCATGGAGGATCAGGATGCTAATATCTTGATGAAGGTGCTCACCAAGAACAATTTCGAATACCACAGAGGTAGGATAGGGGTTGCAGATAATCCATTTCTTATTGAGAGGGAGTGTTGAAAATGCAACAAGATGATGGAGCTTAATGAAAAGAAGTCACCTTCACTAAGTGGGCCCATAGGCTATTTTTTGCGCAAAGTCTATTTTTAGACTATGTCTATTTTTATACATATAGATCATGGTCTATGAGTTGCAGGATGCTATTTATGGATGATTGGTCATGTTGGTAAAAATAGATGTACCTCTATTTTTAGACATATGGGCAGAGTCTATTTTTAGACTACCAGTCTAAAAATAGAACAGTTGAATATTATTAGCTCTTAATAATATTTGGACTATGAACATTATATTATCCTCTTGCAGCACTTCAGTTCGAGCTATGGATGTGGCACATGAAACTTCCAGAAGGAAATACGCTTTTCCTATGGGTTAGTTGAGCTATTGCATGATGGAATTCAATTAGAACTCAAGTGATTGAGTTTGGTGGAGTTGATTGAGGAGTTGATGGAGTTGTGTTCAGTTTGACTTAGTTGAACTAGTTGTATTTAGTGTAACTGCCAAATACACTAGGGATGAGTGATGTGAATTAATTATTAATTAATTCACTAATTATTAACTCATAAATTAACTAAATAATACATCAATTAACTCAATGCATGGATAGTTCAGTGGAGACAAGTGTTAGAGGTGGGTGAAAGGGTGAGTCTACTATCAGTTGTGACTACAGATGTGCATGAGATTTGCACAATCAATGGATTGACATTGCCAAGGGGGATTTCGCAGTACAAACCAAGGGAATTCGAATTTTGATCAAATATTCTATTTTCTATTCTCAACAGGTATTGTGGAGTGGAGGTAGGCAAACAGTGGAGGAGATTTGAACCTGTGACTTGATTCAGATCTAAGCTAGTTTGTGCGTAGCAGGTGGAGATAGTACTGAGTACTTGTGAGGAGTATTGTACTATGTATTGTTACATGTCCTTGATCATTATAATATACAGATAGTTGGGGGTTTTTAGTTGTATGCTTTCCCCGTACATACTGTGTTGATATGTGTGATTGATGTTTCAATGTGCGCATGCGATTGTTTCTTAATTCCGCAAATTGATGATCAAGTGTAGAGGAGGTTATGTATTATGCATGTGTTCCGCAAAGAGTGTATAATCAGGATAATCTCTGTGAATAAGTGTTATATTATTCAAAAATTTCTACATTCTCATGACTCTTCTGATTATGGACATCCTAAAAGTAGAAGCACAAAGGAAAAGGAAACCAAGAAACAACCGCTAACAATAACATCTCGAACGAGGAGCATATGAATCTACTACAAGTCCTCGGCTCTTAGACTATCCATCTACTGCTTCTTCCTCTACAACATCCATGCTAGGTAATAGAAATACTCAGAAAATTTCTGCATAGTCAACAACTTTTAGCTTAACACAGGTAAATTTGTCATGCATTGCACATGGGAGCCAGAACTACCACAAAATCATGTAGAATTAGCTAAAGAATCTGTAGGTTGGAGATGCTATTACTGTTGGATTTAGTGTATTTTATGTTGGTGCAAAATTTGTCATTGTAGTAATGAATATTGCCCTCAAGCCTATTAAAAAAAATATTGCCTATGCAACTGTTCATCATATGATGTTATCCACTGCAACTTCTGATTGATATTATATTACAATCAGCTCCTTCTTTGTAGCTAACTACTTGTACCATGGCTATACCATTGGTATTCTTAATAAAACCCCAACATCATGGCTTTCTAGTTGTACCTTTTGGGTCATTGTAAGCAATTCCTACTCAAGGTCATGAATGAGTCATTGTAAGCAATTCTTGCAGACAACTACTACAGCTAAGCAAGCCCATGGATCAAATTGTTTACTACAAGAGAACCAAGAAGTTTAGAGCTATTTCACTAAACCACTAAAATTGTCTCAAAGTCACTACTATGCTTTACACTCTAAAATTGTCCACAGAAGAAATTGCCAAGTACAGCAAAACCGAGAAGTTGGAGCCTATCGCACTCAACTAGTAAACCTAACAACCAATCTCCTTTATTGTTTTTCCAAGCACTTAATTGGGTAGATCAAAGATCGTGAAGCTAGTTGTAACTTTGCAAAAACATTTAGTCTCCTCATTTATGATTGGCAGCCAATGAAACTCTTGCAATCTAACACCAGGATTTTATTTGCGATTTGCCTCTGATGTCAGATACATCACTTAATTCTTGATTTTCTTTTGTTGTCACATACATCATTTTATTTGTGATTTGCCTCTAATGTCAGATAGATCACTTAATTGCTTTTCGTGTCACGTACATCATTCTTGCACCGATTGCTGACATTCCAAAATTTTGTGAATTTGCATATCGAATTCTGCACATCTTCAAATCTAATCCTGATTTGCTTTTGCTGTCACATACATCATTTTATTTGCGATTTGCCTCTGATCTCAAATAGATCAATTAATTTCTTTTCATGCCATGTACATCATTCCTGCACCGATTGTTGACATTCCAAAATTTTGTCAATTTGCATATCGAATTCCACACATCTTCAATTCTAATCTTAAAAAACAACCATTTATCAAGAACCAGCCCCAACCTGACAACACTACCAATTGGTAGATGTCTCTGGACCAACTTTTCAAGCAAGCTTCTGCATCACCCAACTTCTAAAATGGAAACATTGTCGATTTGACAACTCTACCAGTTAGTAAATGTCTCTAGATCTTTTCAACTTTTCAAGAAAGATTCTGCAATTGTAAAACTATGGTATGTCTTTTGATCTGTCTCTAAAAGCAAATTCTATTTCCTTTGGATATTTGCATCTATACTGATGTTCAAATTTAATTTTGTATGATTCAGGTCTACTATATCTGCTTTCTTCCTTTATCAATATATCAACATTAGAAACAAAACTATTATGTCAACATTATAAAAATAGTTTTTCTTTACAAATGAAAAATCCATCTTGAGGTACGTTTCCTTTAAAAATAATTGCCTCTATCTCAACTTAATGCAGTGCATAAATATTCATTTGCCACTGCTTCTTCCATGATCTCATCCGGGTGTAAGTTGCTACAGAGTGTAAGTGTTTTCTTATGTCTCCTTTCCTTACACACAGAGCCCAAGCATTGCTACCAGAATTGAGAAACTTGAGCTACAATAACATGAGAGAACATTGTTAACTGTAACTATGGAGAAATTATGTTTTCCTGATTGCAATAGGTGGTCTTCATGAGAGTCCATAATATTACATTGTTAACAAGCGCTTCGGAAACATAATACTACATGGTAACAAGTTCAAAATGGAGTCAAGTAGCTTAGGAATTACATCGATTTCCATGTTAATTCAGCAGTTCTCAACCGATTCTCTCTATGTTCAATCGATTCAAGTAGCTTGGAAATCACAGTGGAATTCCTTTCCACAACAATACTTATTTGTACCTATGGACTTTATCTCAACTCAACTGGATTTTATTTCGAACAAGAGATTTCCTTAATAAATTCCTCTTGACAAATTTGACTGTTATAAAACTTTGCAAAAGCATACCCTTGTGTATAGCTCACTACACAAGAAAATTTATTTTGAAGCATAATTCTTATACTTGCAACTTTCATTTCTCTGTATAGACTTTCTAGAAAATAAATTGCATGTATGAAGAGTTTATATTCCACTCTTGGATTCATTTTTTTCGAGAGTTATGTGAGGGACTACTGAACCTACTAGTCCCAGGACGAAACAAACCCTGAGGTAGTACAAATTTGTCACAAGATGAAACAAACCCTGAGGCAATAAAAATTTGTACATGGGTCCACATTTGCTCCAGTTATGGTCCTTATAGAGAGTGCATTGAAGGTAGGTATGTTACAATTGGTAGAATATGAAGAATGTGCTCCCTTCATGTTCTCTAAGACGACAACTTATAATTATTTGACAATTTCCTTATCCAAATGATTTTGAATGAGTAATTTCTTCTTAATTTAACTGATTTTCAAACCGGGATTTAGTCAGTGTTATTGAAGAGTGAAAAAGAAACTAATTTTCTTTTGCAGAGAATAACAAGGATTGGTGTGAGCTTATACTCTGCCTTATAGACCTTCAAATACAAATAAGCTCTTGTATCCCTATTTCAATCACATAATTTAAATGAATATAATGTCATTTTATTAGAAACATGCAATGAGTATGAAATAGATCATCAAAATGGCCACTGTAGCCTAGCCTGGTGAGAACTTAAGTAGTTTATATCAGAATAAACAAATTTACATGAAAAAAACATCACCTGACTTAACTATTTGTTGTGGTTTAACTCATAAGCTTCATCCTCCAAGTATCATCATCCAAGTATCATATACATTTACTTAGTTCGTGCATCTTATGTTGGTTTCTTGGAACAGTTCAAATTATTTTTGATAATAGGAACTTTGATGTGTTCTACCGAGAAGGTCTATGGTTCGAGCCCATGTAGCCCTATACATTCCACTAATTGATACTATCTCTCAGTCCTTTCTTTCTCCACTTTCATTATGTTGTATATATTCCGCGGCCATTTTTTAAGTTTCAGAATGCTTTAGGATTGTAATATGTTTTCCATTTTTACATTTCACAACATTTTGCAATATGTTTTCCCTTTTCACATTTTACAACATTTTTTTATTTGTATATTGATCACAGGTAGCACCTACTGTGGAGGCTGCTCGTGATATTAGTTTTGCATCATAGGTGATTGGAGATATGAGTGGAGTAGCTTCTTTGGATGACCTATTAGATGACAGGTATTCTAAACGAGACTGTTCTATCATCCCAATGGAGATAGGCCATGATGATTCTATTATGATCCTGAAATACTTGCAGAAGACTTAAAAGCCAATCAAAATAAAAAATGAGGTGATTTAATCCGTTATGCCCTGTACCAAATTCTACTTCTACCTGTATTTTTTGTTTGCTCAGTGGATTGAGCTTTTGCTCTCGATTATATGATGAGCCTGTAGATTGAATTTGCTTGCACAACTTTTTTGGGTTAATGTGAATAATATCTACGATTTTCAAGGTTGTGGACCTACCTACAAGGAAGTTGCAAAGTTGCCCAACAAGGTCCTGTTGTGGTTTGGTATGCTCATTCTTTCCTCTTAATTTTATATACATTGAATATGCAGTGTCACAGTCCCAAGTTTATAAAGGATGTCACCAGATCTCATCCCACCAAAGTAAGGAACCAACTCTGGATTTCCGTGCGACTGAAAATATGATAACACTAGACTATGATCATAATATTAGCATGATATTTTGCAGGAACCAGGACATGCAACCTTATAAGACATTTGAAGAACAGCTTTCTCCCTGCAATAGTTTCTGCCCTTGCACCTCGATCATTTTAAGTAACATATATATGGAGGAGCTTCTACATATTTATTTGGGGTGCAGTTTGGTAGAGGCATATACTTCTCAGATGCTACTTTGGCAACTCCCCATAAATTGATTTAGATGATGAAGGATTTTCTATTACTATCTTTTCTAGTTAATCTGATCTGGAAAGATGAAATTAGGGTGCCCTGTGGATCTTTGATTCCTTTTGGACACAAAGACAACCCTCTGACTTACAATGAGTATGTTGTTTACAATCCAAAACAGGTACCCTTGTAGTCATACTCGTTGAATTCTCTTTACAGAAAAAAGATGGATTAGAACAAACAAGTGCATGAGGACGCTAAACCTATCTTGCTTTTACTTTATTTGCAGGTGAAAATGATGTTTTTACACTGTGTTCAACTTAATGCCATATAATACACACGTCTGATAAAATATTTTTGAATATACCATTCAAATAAAGATGGCCTCTAGTTTATGATATTAATGTGTTTATATGTCCTATAAAATATTTTTGAATCTGCAATTCAAATAAAGATTACCAAAGATGGCCTCTGGTTTGTGCAAAGGTTATGGTGCATAGCAAAGCCTACATGTTAATCTTAACTTTGCATGTTCTCAATTAGGAGTTGACTCTACTATTATCAAATGCATATTTAATGGTATCGTTACTGCAATAATATCGGGCTTGTGATCTTCGCTGACCCAAGTAAGAATAGGTCGTTTAAAAAACCATTTATGCAGTGGCTTGTTTTTTTGAAAAATCACTCACATGGATTAATGCTAACCGATGACTATTTGTGGAGTGGCCTATTTCTTTGAAAAATCACTCACATGGATTAATGTTAACCAAGGACTATTTGTGCAATAACCTATTTCTTTTACATTTTGGTGTGAAGGTTCTGGGCTCTGCAAATACTCATCAGAGTTTTTTTATCAATTTTCTCTTTCAAATTAGTTGTGGTTCATCATTTATGTTCAATAAACGCTCACCTGCAAATTTGCCGGTATGCTCAAGACAAATGAGATGCAACTCAAAGAACTGTACTTTCTGAACCTCGGCAGGAACTACCGCTACGACAGTGGCTCCCTTGTTATATCTGGTAATGTACAGATTTTGATGCAGTTTTGATTCCACTGTTTTTTTTCTACGGTTGGATAATCTCCTCTCCTGTATTTAGGTCCAAAGCACATACATATTAGTATATTAATCTCAACAGGAATCACAAAAAATCCTTCTTTGTTGCTTTTGCCCCCAAAATTGGCTTTAATCCTATCAAGTTTTTGCCCCATGTCACTTATAGACACTTCTACACATCGACACAAAAAAAACGTGATCTTATACGAGAAATCTTATAGCTACAGAAGAAAGATATTTCATATTAACAATATAAGTTCTGAAAGAATGGAAGCACTCATAAGATCTTTAGTAGACAAACCTGAACATAAAATCCATTTGTATAAACACAATAATAATGAAATTGTTTCTTATTTTGAATGATACTAACAGCTAAACAATTTTTGTTGCAAAAATTTGTAATAAATAATGCTATTGAGATGCCCTGAACTGCAGCTTAATCCCAACTCCAATCCTCATCCCCTTTGATAGTGACCTTCCAAGGAGAGAGAGAATCAAAATGAATTATTGCAATGGTCTAACAATGGTGAACAATTTCAATCCGATACAATAAAATTGGATTATGTGAATAATTTACATCATATACAATAAAATTGGATTATGTAAACATGTCTTTTCAAATGTTAAAACTCTCTTCAATGATATTGTTAAAACTCTCTTCAATGATATTTGCATTCTAAGAAAAAGCCATATTAAAAGATTTTTCAAAAAACCAAAATTATAATAATTACATTAAAAAGGTATAAAAATAATTTTGAAATGTATACAAATAATTTTAAAAAGATTAAATGAATATAAAAGTAATTTTTTTGAAAATAATTATTTGAAAAAAATGGTATGGAGTTTTGGGTTGAAATCAGTTTTTTTTTTTGGTAAAATATCTATCTTTTGATTATAGATATGGATTCAGATTCTATGTGAAAAACCCCTAAGGCAAACTAAAATGTATTTCCCTATTTTTAATGAAAATATGATTATTAAATAGTTCATAGGAGTTTTGTTATGAAATACTATATATAACGATGAGATTGAAGGTTTAAATCCCCTTGGGTCAATTCAAAAACAAAATGTTATTATTAGGCATTTAGTTCTCATTTAGCCCTAATGGGGCAGATGAACATGGTACACGGGATGTCGGGGAGGGTGTCTCCCACCCCAACAAATCCTATGGAGATATAGGTGGGGGGTGGCGTGCCTCCGCCATGCGCAAGCTTGTGCAGTGTAAATTCTATTTATTGTCAAGTTTTACCATGGATAGTCTCTAGTGCAAGAGGAGAGTTATGCGAGAGAGTGTACTATTAGTATTGGCTTTGTTTTGGTCGCTGGAACCTTGGTTCTATGCCGCTATTTGTTGCTATGGTAACTTCACTCACTAGCTCTGGTCAGTGTTTGATAAATTGAGAGGGGAGCCCAACAATGGTGATTCCTCTATTTTGGGATAGCTGACATTAAAGGATTTGGTGTTGAGACTCTGGGTTTACAAGTGTTATGGATGTCGAGAATTAGGGAAAGATCTCTTTTGGTTATTGATAGTGTGTCATCAGGGCAAGGGAGAGAAAAGGCATCAAACCAGTGGAGTGGCGAACACTAATCTATAGAGCGTTAGCCTCTTGGCTATGTAGGGTGGTGACTAGGTCCTTGGTTGTGGTTTTCATCTAGGAAGCATAAGGCATAGGAACAAGGTATTACGATTTTTCTTTCTAAAGTGGTTGCATTTCATGTTTAATAGACTATGTTGGTTATATTGGCATTCTTGTCCTTTTCCTTGTGGTAATACATATAATTCCACTCATTTTCATGGTGGGAATACATATAATGCCACTCATTTTCATGGTGCTACGGGTTTTTAGTTCTGGGATCATTTTATTTGGGTCATGTTCATATTGTGGGTGCTAAGATTGAGAGGGAAGATCCAACCCTTAAGGGGTATGGGTAGTTCTCCCTCATTTTGAAACTTTGATGGCTATTTTGGTAGTGGAATTATGTTGGTTAGACAACCTGTGGTCTAGTGGGTAGGGAGTTTTCAATTCAAAACTCCTGTAGGGATTGTAACATGAGTCAGTTGGGCATTGGGCAGTGTGTAGATTTCTGCAGGGGTGGTTTATACAAGGGGTGCTCTTCGAGGGCCGTTGCATATTTTTGTTATGACGATTGTTACCCAACGTCTTTTATTTATTGATTTGGTGCCACACTAAGGACTCCTTGCAAGTGTGGTCGTGTAAGAAGAGGGTGTTGGGGAAGTGATAGAGACCAATCTATCCATCCCCATAAATCGGGTTCTCCTCTAGGTAAGGAAGCGACACCTACGTTAGCAGGGCCACCCAATTCCCTTGAGAATGAGCTTTTTGAAGTGGAGATTGGAGACTAGATTAGGTAACTTAGATTACTTGTGTTTTATCTCCATAAATGAAATTATCTCCATAGGTAACTTAGACAACATAAATGAAATTATCTCCTTTCTATGTGATATACAAAGAAAGTAGTGCTACATGTGGGACATATGGCCCATATGGAGAAACATGTTCACTATGATTTCAGGCCTCAACCATCTCCCAGTTCACATCCACAAAATCTTTCTCCAATAACTTCATTGGATACATGATGCCTTTTCGATGTACTTTGACTTTGCTAGTGTTTTGTCTCTTAATCCCGTTCCGTTTCTAGATGGTTAAATCCTTTTTGCAATGTATGATGTTTTTTAAAACTACCTATTGGCCAAGAAATCTAGTAAGGTAGAGGTTGGTAGGATTTTGGAAATCCATGGGCAAATATGTAAATATTTTGTATAATAGAAAAGTTTGATTTACAAAAAAAAACATTTATTTATCATTTTAAATAACTTGCAAAAATGGGCCACAAAATCCTTATAGACAACTAGTATATGAAGTAAAAAGGGTACTTCCAAAAAATATCAAACGACTAATCACTGAGTAAGGAAAACATGAAACGAATGAAATTACAATGGATGTCACCATGGATCTCAATATATTGTTGTGTTTGAGAACCAAATAAATAAATAAATAAAATGAAAGTATAATGTAATATTATGGTTATTTGAAACTTTTTGAAGACTCTACATCCCTCAAATGTAATTTATATAAATTATAAATATTGGGTTTTTGATGTAATTACATGTGTTGTTTGGTTTTTTTGACTGAGATGGTGTTTTTTCCAAGTGGGTCTTTGTATAAATGACAAATGTAAGGATGAGATGTTAGGCAATTTCTAGGAGTTGGGATTGATGTTCGAATAATCTTTGTTCTATTAAGATGTTTTTTTTCCAATAGTTAGATATATATGTCTTCGTATAGTAAGTAAGAAGAAAAAACAGCTTGAGGAGGAGCACAAGAGCTTTGTAGCTGGACAACAAAGGTTGTAACATTCTTTTGTATATACATCATTATGAGTTATATAAAATATGACTTTATTTAGTTGTTCCATGTGTTTGATTCCTTTACCTAAACATATATCGACACCTTGTGTAAAGTGGGCGAGTGTCTCTATGTTAAGTTTAATTTACTTTGTGTGTGGCGTTTTGGTTTCACATATTGTTTGTGTCCATACTCTTGCAGAATAAAATGTCCAAGTCGAGTATTTGGGATACTGAGTCGTGAGGGAGCAAATTCTTATGCTATTAGCTAATGGTCTCAACCACGGAGTGAAAGCAACGATGATCAGTTGAGTAGGGATGAGACCATTGGGAGCACAATGGAAGCATTTATTCCCATGAGTCATCTATTGTGGTTAGGTACATTGGAGTAGATAAATTGGTACTAGATTACATCGATAACCCAAGCCTATAGGTTTGCCAATGTTAGTGATCAAGTCTCGGAAGTTTCGTCGTCTACCAGGCAAAAGTTGTAACACAACTAGGAGGTTGAAGTGTACTTGGATTCCTCATGAGCTTCCATAGGCGAGGTTCCATCACAGGATTTTAGGAAGTTTGAGAGCCATTGATTTCAATCAACGACGCATATTGATTATAGACCCACCCTCCATTTTAATTACATCATGAGGAGAGCCCCATTAAGGGTCATGGGATTTTGCCGGAGATTCTCAACTCTTCGCAATGGAAAGTAGAACCCCAAGTCAAGACCAAGAGTGTAGACCCCCTGTTCTCCCCCTTCCCCCACCTCCTCCGTTGATATCATGTGTTACCCTCCCCGTGCCGGTAATTCACCCCATTGTATATTGTTATACATGGATCGTAACCATTGAATGGAGGGCCCTCCTCGATAGAGACTTAAGCCATTTTTGGATAGTGGCTCTATTCGTCTAATCATGGCCATTGATTGTGGAATGAGAGCGCCTAGTCACGAGTCCACAATCACGTTGGCTAAGGCCCTACGATGGGTTGGAGAAAACGAGAGTCAAGCATTTATGAGTTTCTGGGTAAGACATCCTATGAGGATTCAAAGAGAGGTCAAGGCACGACCTCAACAAATAGCCCACGAGTGGTGATTGCATGTCGAATGAGTTTGGGGTTTAAGCCATTGTGGTGTTTTGAAAGAAGTTGTGACCACGAGACGAGACCAAACCAGTGCAAGCACGACTAATGTCGATCAAATTATGTTGATCAAGTTAAGGGAGGTATATTGGTTGTCACATTAGGCGTGGAGTGAGAAGGCAAGAAAATTGGAGCTCAGTGGAAGCCCAAATATTTGTATATTTTATTTAATAGGAAAGTTACAAATTTTTTTCCCTTATTTTTTTCTAATTAGGTTTTTCACATAAAGTTGTTTTCTATTTTCCTTGTGTGATTTTATTCCACATATTATTCAGATATATAGATTTTATTTAAAATAATTTTATTCCACATGTTATTCAGATGTATAGATTTTATTTAAGATGATTAGGCATTTTAATTATTTGGATTTCTATTTCATGAGTAGAATCTAGAGATAAATTATCATAACATTACAGATCTACAAAATTTATTTACAGATCTGATATTTATACAAATAATGTGTTGACTGATATATTAACAATAAAAAAATTAAACAAGAAGTATAGGTTTGATATTTAATAAATAATTTGTTGACTGATTTATTAACAATAAAAAAAATTAGACAACTATGCAGTCAGTCCTTTCGCATCAGAAATATGGATCTACGCTAAATCAAAATTCCTACGCTATCCTGAATGAGTCTTTGACCGAATCCCTTTGAAATAAAAATAATTAATATTCAATGTTTAGACAATCCCCAAAAGAATGAAGGTGCACCTGGTTGTAGGCACAATCCGATGAGATCCACGAGATGAGGATGACATGCCAATCTGAGAAGCACAGATAATTCTTGTTTGAATACATTGGGATCTAAATTTGTTGCCCTCTTGACGGCGTCCAGCTTATTTCCTGCTAACTTGGCACGATAAACAAAGCCAGAGGCCCCTGTCCGACTTTAGTTGTAAAATTGTCAGTGGTATTGGCCAGTTCCTCCATTGTATATGTGCGTATGTCTATGCCCACCTCCACTGTGTTAGTCCATAAGTCTATAATGTCTAACTCCAAAGAGTTGCCACCAGGGTTGGCGAGTTGTCCCGTTGTGTGCGTGACTATGTCTATACTATCCCTCACACTATCGTTGCCCCGTTGTGCGTTGAAGGCTTTCTTTAACACAGCTATAAAAATGACTAGCAACACCAGAGTGACAGCGATTGCAATTCCTATTTTGTCCAAGATGTCCAGCCTCTCATGCGGAGCCCCGGCGGAAACAGAGATGTTTGCAGAGTTAGGGAGAGGTGAAGAGGAGAGAGAGGGAGAGTGAGAGAGGGACGAGGAGGGAGAGTGGGAGGGGGAGGCGAGTTCTACGATTGTTGAATTGCTCCTTTGGTTAGAAGGAGGGTGTCACGCTCCCATTTTTTTTTTGTTAAATTTGCCGGGTGCGGTACCGCCTAAGCAATTAACATCTTCCATTGTTAACTTACTTTACGAACTACGCCTTCACATTTATCATTAAACATGAATAACATATTAATGTGCAGAAACCATTAATATAACAACATCATAGAACAACAAAAGAACAACATCACATGTAAATTAATCTTTTTATTATATGAGAGAATTTTTGTACAATGATTGGGAGTATAACTCAACCGATGTCACACCCGAGTCGAGTGCCCATCCGTGCAACACTGCATGGTGGTCTCACCACAATTCAACCAAATACAATACAACCGAATCACTTTGCCGAGTTGGGCGGGTGTGCTCGTGCACAACCCACCGCCCAAAACACAACCCAAACTCGTCCAAGTTGCTTGGTGGGCGGGCGCCTTAGAACGCCCTCCACCCGTGCCTCAACTGCGTGTGCAATCTCGTGTAGACCGCCCGGCGAGCGGGTGCATAGCCTGCGCCTTTGCTGCGGCTCTAAACTCCCTCGCTCGCACCTTTATTCCTTGACCGAAGACCGAAGTGCGATGCTCCAATGCCAAGTTCCATCGCATGTATATAAGCTATCGTGTGTGGAGGTCGGGCCCTCGGCCGACCTCCATTTACTCCACCAACTACGCGCCCTCAAACATCATTGCATCTTTGTGTGGGTCGGCCCGCCTAAGGCACGGGATCACCCACGTTTGCCTTCATTCTTCAGTGGGCTTATGGTGTGATGAGTTCTCCAACTCGCCCTATAAAACATGTAACGCCAACATCACCTATATAATATATATTTCGTCCTTAGTCGCCCCACGCTCTTGTTTCATGCCTTAGTCAATTTCGCACGGTGGGGGGGCACGCCCAGTCGCCTGTCAACCGCAGAGTGTTACATCCTCCCCCACTCGAAATCATTGTCGCCCTCGACAATCCCGACTGCCTCAGTGTCTTTCGTTCATACTTCACAATCTTCTTCTTCCATTTCCAAAGTGAGTCCTATGATTCTCAGCTTTCTTTTTCTAGTGCATTCTTCCATCTGACAAGATATTCTCGTTTCATATGGCAACCAATCCCTGTAGTTTTGTAGCTCAAAATTTTATCCAACTCTAGTCCTTGCTCGTCCACAATCCTGGCTAGTCCTCTCGGCGGTTCAGCTCTCTCTGGATAATAAACGTCAAGTCTACATCTCTTCAATTGACTCATGTGAAAAACTGGATGCTTCATGTGCATATGGTGCGGAAGTTCCAGCTCATAAGCAACTTCCCCCACTCTCTTCTTCACTCGGAATGGTCCCTCATACTTCCGTGTCAGTTTGCTCGCAGTCCCCTTGACTGGCTGAAACTGCTCCTGGGTAATCTTGAGAAACACCATATCTCCCACACTAAAGTGCACATCCCGTCTTCCTCGATCATCCCATTTCTTCATTCTCCTTACAGCGTCGTGCAAGTGCAACCATGCCAACTCCAAGGTCTCATCCCAAGCTTTTATGAACTTTTTCGCATGAGGAATCCTCAAAAAACCTCCGGTCACTACGGTATCCGGTGCAACCGACATCTTCCCATTTACCAACTCAAATGGACTATACCCCATCGCAAAAATCTTTTGAATATTGTAACTAAACTGAGCAATATCCAAGAGTTCAGGCCAATTCTTTTGATCAACCATCACATAATGTCTCAAGTAATCCTCCAGCAATGTGTTGATCCTCTCGGTCTGCCCATCTGTCTGCGGATGGTAACTTGAACTCATCAACAACTCTGTCCTGACTAACTTGAACAATGTGGTCCAAAATCTACCTGTAAAACGCGGATCTCTATCTGACACGATGCTTAATGGCATCCCCCAATACTTCACTATCTTCTTAAAGAACAAATCCGCAATCTGCTCAGCTCCATAAGGCATCTTTGTTGGAACAAAGATAGCATACTTGGAAAAACGATCAACCACGACCATGATCCCATTATACCCCTGAACCTATGGCAACTGAGAGATGAAGTCCATCGAGACACTCATCCATGGCCTCTCAGGAATTGGTAAAGTCTGCAACAGTTCTCGTTGTCTCTGATTCTCTGATTTGTCCTGCTGACAAATGATGCACGTATATACATACTCCTCCACATCCTCTCGCATCTTCTCCCAAAAGAATCCTCTCTCCAACAATGCCAAAGAACGACACTCCCCTAGGTGGCTAGCCCACGGTGAGTCATGGCACTCCTTCAAAAGGTGCCTCCTGAGTCCAGATGACTTTGGAACATAGAGTCAGTTTCCAAAGAATAAGAACCCATCCCATAGAAAGAACTTTCGTGTCTTCCCCTCCTTTATCTGCTTCACTATATTTTGTGCCAAAGTATCGGTTTCAACACTTTCCTTGAGCTTATTCTGCATCTCTTTCGACATCTAAATTTGAATCCTACTCCTTACTGCCTGGTCTTCACCTTCCAATGCTACAAGTTGTCCCTTCCTACTAAGGGCATCTACTACCGCATTGTGCCTTCCTAGTCTTTACTCAATAGTCATGTCGAATTCTACCAAGAAGTCTTGCCAATGAGCTTGCTTCGCAGAAAACTTCGGTTGTGATGCAAAATAACTTGCTGCAACGTTGTCAATCTTGAAAACAAATGAATTCCCAATCAGGTAATGCCTCCACACATGAAGACAGTGAATGATTGCAGTCATCTCCTTCTCATGAACTGGATACCTTCGTTCTCTATCCTACAACTTCCGACTCTCATACGCCACCAGATGCCCATCCTATGGAAAAATTTGAAGCATCAGTGTGTACCTCAAATGGTCTCTCGAAGTCAAGCAACTTCATTGTCGGTGTTGTAACCATCCCCCTCTTCAAGTCTTCAAATGCCTTTTGACATTTATCCGTCCAATTCCACCTCTTGTCTTTCTTCAATAGGTCTGTTAGTGATGATGTTACCTTGGAGTACCCCTCTACAAACTTCATTTGGTAGTTGGTCATGCCCAAAAACACCCTCATCTCATGGACATTCTTTGGTTCAACCTAGTCCTCGATCGCCTTCACTCTGCTCAGCTCCATCCTTATGTACCCTTGACCAACAATATGCCCAAGGAATGGAATCTCGGTCTGAGCGAACACACACTTAGACTTCTTCAAGAACAACTGATTTGCCCTCGGTGCCTTGAACACCATCGTCAAGTGCTTCTTATGATCCTCCATGTTGTCACTGTACACCACTATATCATCCAAGTACACTACTATGAACGAATCCAAGTATGGCCATAGGACATCATTCATCAAAGTGCAAAATATAGTAGGAACATTACACAACCCAAATGGCATAACAAGGAACTCAAAGCTACCATACCTTGTTACTATTGCGGTCTTCTTCTCATCTCCTTCATCTATCCGCACTTGATAATACCCATGCCTCAAGTCCAGCTTGGAAAACACTCGGGCCTTCGCAAGCTTGTCAAAGAAATCAGCAGCCAATGGCAAATGATACCTGTTCCTTCCCGTCTTCTTGTTCAATGCATGATAATCACAACACATCCGTAGCTCATTCGAATCCTTCTTCTGCTGGAACAATACCAAAGCTCCATAAGGGGACCTTGAAGGTTTGATGAAACTTGTATCAACTAACTCTTTTAGCTATCATTTCAATTCCTCCAACTCAGGGCCTGATAATCGATAAGGTGCTTTAGCTGAGGGTTGCTTTCCTGGCTCAAGCTCAATGCTATGGTCCACTGCAAGCCTTGGTGGAAGTTTCTTCAGTAGCTCATCAGGCATCAAATCCACATATTTGGTCAGCAGCTTAGAAATATCGGCTAGAATAGGAATCCCCACTCCATCACCTTCGAATTCCTTGAACATCACTGGATATGTCTCCATATCTGACTCCTTTATAGCCTTCTCCAAACTTAGTGCAGAAACATGCTGCACCTTGACTTCCTTCCTTTGCCTATGAGTGGGCAAAGTCCAAGTTTGTGACTGTCCAACTAACACCACCTCATCACAGAAGAGGACAACAATTTCCCTATTGCCCTTTAAGAAATTTTGTTTGAGTATCATATCGAAATCGTTCATCTCCATCACTGTGAAGTCCAACTAACCCTTCCAGTCTTTTATCTACACAGGCACTTCATGTGCCAATCCCGCCACTTTAGCTCTAGAGTTCACTCCCTCGATTTCCACAGTTGATGGGAAGATTATCAGTCCAACCTCTTTTTCCAACCGTGTCATCATGAAGTTATGAGTGGCCCCCATGTCCACCAGAGCTTGAATGGCCTTGTCATGAACCATCAAGTGCACGAAACCCAGACTGTTCATCCACAAATTCTCCATAACTTTTCCCTGCATACATGTCTGTTCTCTGTGTTCATCAAGCTTCTTCAACCCTGAATCAGCTTAACCTGCCATGAGCAACCCTGCTCTGATACCACCTGTCACACCCCCAATTCTTTTTTCGTTAAATTGGCCAGGTGTGGCAGCGCCTAAGTAGTTAAAGTCTTCCATTGTTAGCTTACTTTACGAACTATGCCTTAACATTCATCATTAAACATGAATAACATATTAATGTGCGGAAACAATTAATATAACAACATCATAGAACAACAGGAGAACAAAATCACATGTATAATAATCCTTTTATTACATGAGAGAATTTTTGTACAATGACCGAGAGTATAACTCAACTGGTGTTACACCCGAGTCGGGCGCCCACCCGTGCAAGACCGCACGGTGGTCTCACCACAACTCAACCAAATACAATACAACCGAGTCACTTTGTCAAGTTTGGACAGGCGTGCCCGTCCACGAACCACCGCCAAAAACACAACCCAAACTTGTCCAAGTTGTTTGGCAGGCGGGCGCCTTAGAATGCCCTCCACCCACGCCTCAACCACATGAGAAATCTCATGTAGACCACCCGGCAAGTGGGCGCATAGCTTGCGCCTTAGTTGCGGCTCTAAACTCCTTCGCTTGCACCTTTATTCCTTAACTAAAGACCGAAGTGTGATGCTCCAATGCCAAGTTCCATCGCATGTATATACGCCATCGTGCGTGGAGGTCACACCCTCAGCCGACCCTCCGTTTACTCCACCAATCACGCGACCTCAAACATTATTGCGTCTTTGTGTAGGTCGGCCCGCCCATGGCACGGGACCGCCCACCAAGATCGCCCACATTTGCCTTCGTTCTTCGGTCGACTTATGGTGTGACGAGTTCTCCAACTCACCCTATAAAACATGGAATGCCAACATCGCCTATATAATATATATTTCATCCTTGGTCACCCCACGCTCTTCTTTCATGCCTTAGTCAATTTCGCATAGTGGGAGGGCGTGCCCAGTTGCCTGTCAACCGTAGGGTGTTATATAGGGGGACTCGGAGGTAGGAGGAGGGATGGGGTGGAAGGTTGTACGATTGTCAAATTGCTCCCTTGATCAGAGGGAGGAGGAGGAGGAGGGATGAGAAGAGACGGAGAAGGAGGTTGTACGATTGGTGAATGGGTAGAGTTGGAGGAGCGAAAGGAGGAGCAGGAAGAGGAGGCAGGCCCGAAGCCGTTGGAGGTGGAGGAGGAGGAGCCAGAGTTGTTGAGTGAGCAGGAGCAAGAGGAGGCAGAGAAAAGAAGGCATTCAGTAGTTTTTAAGAGGATGACAGAGAGTGAGGAGAGCTATCCAGCTGGTATGTAATTGGAAGGGGTTTCTACGGAATAGTGGGAGGGTTGTCTGATTTTCATGTAATCGTAGTGGTAGGGAGTGGATTTCCATTGTAAGCGAGCCGAAAGAGTGCAAGACGCCAACAAAAGCTGCAACACAATGCGCAGCAGCAGCTGTACTTCCATCTCCGCAACAGTGCCCCATATTTGAATATAATTATCTGACAGAGCGGGGAACAATAACTAAGAAAGCACAATACTTGATAAAGTTTTATGGAGCAAACTTTTCTTCCTCATTGTGCGCAACATGTTCATTGCGCTAGTGTAGTAGTTTAGATAAAAGTAGTCAACATTTACTCTCATTAGGTCATCAGTATTGGTTGAGACATGTAGATTTTGATCAATAGTGTAATAGTGGGTTAGATTTGATTTGATTTATTTATATTGGGAATTTTTTGGATTTAAATTTTGGGGTGATATTTTTTTTGTAATTTTAGATTTTAGTAATGAATGAAACGATATTTTAACATTCAATTAAAAATAGTTTATGAGATTATTTAACAAGTCTTTTGAAACAAATGCTAAGAAATTGAGGCTAACATATTCCTATAACTTTCTCTGATGTCTTCGAATGCATCAAATTCCAAAACGAAAAACACTATAACTTTTTTTAATGTCATTGAATGCATCACATTCCAAAATGAAATGTTTTTCCGATTCCACTGGTCCAGATTCCAAAGGCTCTTCTTTAGGACTTTTCCACATAAGTTGATGGGAGCTCCAGATTCCAAAGGCTTCTTTAGGCCTTTTCCACATAAGTTGATGCAAGTTGGTTAGTTGGTTCTTAATTGAGCAATAATAACCTTTGCCCTCCATCAAATGCTCTCTTTTTGTTGTAAATCACACAGAGGGTTGAATTCCTCAATGTAGTACTTATTCTTTCTACGTAATTATTTTCCCCATAATAACATTTGCCCTCCACCAAATGCTCTCTTTTTGTTGTAAATCAAACGGAGGGTTGAATTCCTCAATGTAGTACTTATTCTTTCTACCCAATTCTTCTACCCAATTCGTTTCCCCACCCGTTTACGAAACTTCTTCCTAACAAAATTCTTTAGCTTCTTTCTATTTGTGGTACAGATATTGAGGTAGATATTCCATTTTTGCATCCATGTGTAGTTTTGGTTCATTCATGTTTTTTTTCCTTCACTCATGCTTCATTGAAAATAACATTAGGACATCTACCTACTCCCATTTTCCCAAATCTTTTTAGATATTTTATGAGCCACATCATAGCAATTGCTTCGAGGGGAGTTACTCATGTTTCACACAACATTATCTCATAAAATACCGAACTTTTTATTTTAAACTTGCTCATGATTAAACGTCCTTGGTTTTTCTAAATTTATTTCCATTTTGAGACATGGTACTCTTAACCTATAATTCACACGAAAAAACAAATACTAAAATTTATTTAGACATTATAAAACATATTTAGGCCGATAGGCCTTCCTTTGAAAGGGACCTTCGTCTTCCTTTTCATTCTCACGCACACTTGTCGTGCAAACTAACATTCGAATATACATGAACCTTGTTGATGCGTGGATAGCAAATAAGGTTGGCGCATTAATATGGAGGAGTTTAGTTGGAACAAATATCTTTTTAGCGGAGATCATGGCGGAGGTATGGTATGATATGGCCGAGATTCCGTGGCACATGAACACAGTGGAGCTTATGCCTGTTGACGAGGGTTTGAATGAGCACAAGCGGGCGCAGTTGAGAGAGCTTGTGGCACTTAATGGGACAATACGGGATGATGAATTCTGCAGGCTTTGTGGTGAACCAGGTCATAGGCAATATTCTTGCCCTACAAGGCTTATAGGTTTCAAAAGTGATGTTTCGTGTAGAATTTGTGGTGATGGTGGTCATCCGACTATTGATTGTCCAATGAAGGGATCGGGGAAGAAGATGGATGATGAATACCAGAACTTTCTGGCTGAATTAGGGGGTGGCACTCCTGAGCCATCGGTTGCTAAAATGGGTGACAATGTTCGTCAGAATCAGACATTGTATCTCACTGGCTCACAAAATAGGAACCCTCCATGGAAAGAAAGCAGTGGAATGGGCTTGGGTTATAATGGAACGCAGCAAGTTCAGCAACCAAATAACTTTCAGTCTGGAATTGGATCAAAATTTTCAAAGGATCACGACGATTCTAATCTATATATAGGATACTTGCCACCTCAGATTGATGATGACGGACTAATTCAGTTGTTTGCACCTTTTGGCGACATTGTTGCAGTGAAGGTCATCAAGGATCGCTTAATGGGGGCAAGCAAAGGATATGGCTTTGTTAAGTTCTCTGATACTGCTTCAGCTGCATAGGCAGTGTTCCATATGAATGGGTACCGTTTGGATGGGAGGGTTATGGCAGTCAGAGTTGCAGGCAGGCCACCACAAGCTGGTTTTCCTGGAGGTGGCCAAACCCCAATGCCTGTTATGTATCCTGGATCGGATCCCTCTGCAGCAGGTTATTCTTCACAGCAGTTTCCTCCAGGACCACCGTCTGGAAATTCAATGGCAGCAGGGAACACAGTCCCTGCTCCAGTTCCATGGGGCCCACCTGTTCCACCTCCACAATACAACCCTTATGCACCGCCTCCACCAAGACCCATTATGTATGGTGAAACTTATCATCCACAGGGGGGTACTTACCCTGGACCCCCCATGCAAGGACCTCCTCCACCTGGTACAGCCCATCAAAATATGATGCAGCCTCCACAATTTGGGGGACCTTATCTTGCACAGGGACCTCCTCTGCCTGGCCCACCACCTCAGAGTATGCCTCCTGCTGAACCACCTCAAAGCTTGCCTCGAGGTGTGCCGCCTCAGAATTTTCCACCGCAAGCATCTTCTGGTGGCTCCCAACATGGAGGTCATCTAGGTACAGTCTCTAGTAATACTGGAAGTACAATGATGGCCATGCCGCAAGTTGGTCCTCCTGCGTATCCCCCTCCACCTCAGTATCAAGGTTATTATGGTGCTCCACCTCCTCCAAGTGCCCCAGCAGGCCCTGCACAGTGTATAGGTAGTGTTCCACCTCCATGGGTGGCAAATCCTACTCCGCCTCTGCCCCCTCCTCCATCATCACCAGAGACAACCTATGCTGTTGTGTCAGAATATGAGAAATTCATGTCTGAAATGGGACAATGATTTTTTTGGCAATTCTCACGATGAACAGGTAAGCTTGCCTATCAACCTATGTTTATTTGATTGATATACACAAGTTTCTATATTTTACTTATTTTGCTGATGGGACGAGTGGTTTGATTTGCATCATCTTCATCTTACGATATGTTGGACATGGTGTGGCATATAGTTGGTGATCTGTGAAGGTTTCTCTCATCATATACATGTTGTTTTACATTGCACATTGTATCCACTGCATACTGAGATATGTCAACAGTTAGATGTGGAAGCAATGCTTTTGCTTGATAGAATGGTCCATTTGATCAGAGTCACAGAAAATGTCACCAGGTTGTTTTTAGGTGTTTTTGCATTCCTTTAAATTTTCCCTTTACGTTTGATGCTGAAACAATGTGCACTTGATAGAATGGTCTATTTGATCAGAATCACAAAAAAAGTATATCATCATGGTTTGATAGGTGTTTTCGCATTCTTTTATTTTTTATCATGATGCATCTACTGCCTTTGGTCATCTTGACAATTTATCAACGTCAATCACATCATTTATAGGGTCTGTTATTTACCTCTGCATGGCTTTCCAAGGTCATTGTTTTTCCTTTGATTATAGCAGAGTGATTAACTCCCAATGCTTCTATTCTGCTGGTTTGGCAGGGTTGATATTTGTTGGAGGAAAGTTGACATGATTTATGTTTAGAATTCTGACACACAGACTTTTCGAATATTGGAAACTCACATGTTATATTTAACCTTGTTTATGGTGAAGAGTAACTGTTGCAGAGCTGTTCAACTTATACAAGAAAGGAGCAAATCGACATATTAATGTAGCTGTTGAAATTGTTGAATGCCTTTATGAATAGGTTGGGAGGGACTTGTTTAACATTGTTTCATTGATTTAAGAGGGGATTTATGCAGAGATATTCAATTACAGGCCTTAACTTGTTAGATTTAATGTTTTATTATGAAGATGTTCTAGGGTTGCTAATCCTTTTGAGCCTGCAGTTTGGCGAATATGCCCTTACAAATGGTTTTTATTATGAGAAGCTGTTTCCAATTTAAATTTGTTATAACTCTATCTTTTCTCTGTAGTGCTAACTTGATGATTGTGGCCAGATTTAAATTTATCCTCCAATTTGCTTAAAAATAAATTTGCACCACTGTTGCAGTAGACAAGACTTGGCATGGTTGTGAGTGAATATTAGTTTATTATCACTGTTGTTTTTGTTTGCTTTGTAACTCTTATGTGTGGATTGTGCTTATATAATTGAAACTCGATATTTCTGCATATTTATCTGGCTTAGTGTTTATGACCTTAGATGTCTTAGAGGGTATATGATACACGCTTTATATGTGCTCATAATCTTTAAGATCTTGTTGTTCTTGATTCACAGTTCAAAGTCGGTTGAATTTTTTATACCTTTGATAATAATATTATTTACATGCAGTTAAATTTAACGAGGACTCTTATGAGCTTCATATTAAAGACCTAATGCTACTGAAATGGAGGCATCTTCATAAGCTGCAATTCTGGCACGTTATGGAAATAGGATTGCAATTTCATAACAGAAGTTCATTTTTTTTAGACCCCCATTAGATGACAGTGTTTTGGATTTGGACTTGTCTCGTTTACCTAATTCATGCCTCATCAAATGGTTTCCAATGCCTGGCACTGTCTGCTATAGATTTACGAATGCCTTAGTCAATTTCACAATTTGTTCTTATTTTAATCATTGATTTTTTCCTATTTAATCAATTGCATAGTCATGTAGTGATTGCAGGGCTAGATTGATATTGGATGGGAACTTGGGAATGGTCCCACGTTTCAAGTAAGTAAGGTCTGTATCTAAACAGTATCTACAACAATTTCTCCCTGCAGAATGTGCAGTCATTGAGCCCAGGAGGTAGGAGGTATGAATGTAGATCATTTACAATTTAAATTTCTTGTAACTCTATCTTTTCTCTGTAGTGCTAACTTGATGATTGTGGCCAGGTTTAAATTTATCCTCCAATTTGCTTAAAAATAAATTTGCACCATTGTTGCAGTAGACAAGACTTGGCATGGTTGTGAGTGCATATTAGTTGATTATAACTGTTGTTTTTGTTTGCTTTGTAACTCTGATGTGTGGATTGTGCTTATATTGTTGAAACTCGATATTTCTGCATATTTATCTGGCTTAGTGTTTATGACCTTAGATGTCTTAGAGGGTATATGATACACGCTTTATATGTGCTCACAATTTTTAAGATCTTGTTGTTCTTGATTCACAATTCAAAGTCGGTTGAATTTTTTATACCTTTGATAATAATATTATTTACATGCAGTTAAATTTAACGAGGACTTTAATGGGCTTCAGATTAAAGACCTGATGCTACTAAAATGGAGGCATCTTCATAAGCTGCAATTCTGGCACATTATGGAAACAGTATTGCAATTGCATAACAGAAGTTCATTTTTTTAGACCACCATTAGATGACAATGTTTTGGATTTGGACTTGTCTCGTTTACCTAATTCATGCCTCATCAAATGTTTTCCAATGCCTGGCACTGTCTGCTATAGATTTACAAATGCCTTAGTCAATTTCACAATTTGTTCTTATTTTAATCATTGATTTTTTCCTATTTAATCAATTGCATAGTCATGTAGTGATTGCAGGGCTAGATTGATATTGGATGGGAACTTGGGAATGGTCCCACGTTTCAAGTAAGTAAGGTTTGTATCTAAACAGTATCTACAACAATTTCTCCCTGTAGACTGTGCAGTCATTGAGCCCAGTTGGTAGGAGGTAGGAGGTATGAATGTAGATCATTTACAATTTGCTTTTCCTAATGGAAAATATCATGCAACAATACTATTTTTTCCCGTCCAGATTATCACAAAAATGCAGCGTCAGTGTGAACAACAACTGCCAACATCTTATACAATGGTATTATATAGAAGCTCTATGTTGACGGAGTGAACCATGACTCTACATTTAATTTGAAGTCAGAAATAGTGCCTTGGAGGATCCAGATGACCATTTTTCCCTTGCTTAGTCTGGAATCAGTTAATGTTAAAAATATTGTTTGTGGTAGTAAGCATACTGGTTGGAAATCCCATTAGTTTCATTACTTGTTTAAAACTTTTGAACAATTGCTATAGTTCGATGTTTATGTAAATTAATCAAAGTGTGGCCATTGATTGTAAACCAAAACAAGTTCTAAGTGATCTAATAAAATTGAAACTTGAATACCTATTGTAAACGCATGTGATAACAAACACTACTTATCAGAACAATTGTGTTTGACAATAGAAATCTAATTAACAATTTTGTATTTTCTTTGGATTAATACAATTGTGTCTCTTCTTCTGGTCACTAGTTTTAGTGACCCACTTCACTAGAGCTGAAAATTTTCTTGTCCTTGCCTTTGGAGCAATTGTATGTATGTGGAAGGAAAAACAATTATGATATCGCTATTAATTTGCCAGACCATTGTTATGTACTTTTTCAGGTCTGAAGATGTGTAACTTGTCGTTTAGCTTGGTACATTCTCTTGTATACCACTTAATTTTGAATTTGTCAATATCATAAGTCTAGTAGCGATTTAAGTGTATGTCTGCATGGCAGAACTGATTGCATGGCAGAACTACGTTGGGCTTGAATCATCATTTCACGTTAGCTAGATACGTTTCTCTTACAATTAGATTGTAATATCTTTTGTTTCTTTTACAATATGATTGTAATATCTTTTCCTTCTCCTCTGTGGGAAATTTTGTACAGGAGTTTAAACATTGTATATAAATAGAAAAATGCATAAAGTGACAGTCAAATTTTGTACTAAGAATTATGACAAGAAAGCCCCTGTTGGGTTTGTGAGGAAAGAGAGTTTCAACACTAGTTGTGTCTCCAACGGCCAAGATGATTAGTACGCTACTAACATGTTTACTGAAGAATTTATACTATTCTCTTGTAATCTATAGGCCCCCAAAGCTCCTCATAATTTATACTATTCTCTTGTAATCTATAGGTCCCCAAAGCTCCTCATAGATGAGATTTCATTCTGTAACCTCCAATTTAATAATCCTATCGGCCTCTCTTTGTACCTTTTGGGACAATTGCTAGTTTAAATAGGTTATAATTTTCCAAAATTCCTACGCGCAAGAAAAAAAACTCCGATGTTTGCACTAGTTTTTCGGAACTACTCGAATGCGAGATGTTGAATCATATTTCAGAAATACGTGTTCAAAATTGACCGTCTGTAACACATTAAAGTTATGAATAATAGCATACAGTGTGAGCTTTTTCTTGAGTAAGTCAAAAAAGACTGACCCACCATGGTGTGCATCGTGCGAAGAACCTCGCCATGCATGGAAGAAATAAATAATAACATACAGTGTGAGCTTTTTTTTCTCCAGTGGGTCGCAAAAAGGCTGACCCATCCTGCGGTGCAAACAACCTCCTCCAAACCCAAAAAACAAAACAACACAACATTCTCCGACCGCGGGCTCCCCGCTGTCCTTCATGTGTTAATCCGAGCAGTTTGGATTTTGAAAGGGTTTAGTTTTCGCGTGACATTAATTTCTACGTGCGCAGCCCAGCACATTATTATTTATGAGCAGGCTCTATTCTTTGGATTTTCGAAGAATTTAGTATTCGCGTGACATTAATTTCTAGGTGATTTGCGCACCCCAGCACATGATTATCGATAAGTAATTGGAATTAACATGGAAACTTTTTCGCAACCAGCTGCCACCTGCCAACACATGGTCAATAAAAAGTAATTGGAATATTAATATGGGACTTTATATTTACTTTCCAGTCCTGTAGGCTTATTAAGTGAGCTTCGATTGAATTGGGTTGAAATTTGGAAAAAAAAATTACACATTAAAGTTTGTTTTTCATCTTTTAAATTTTATTAAATACTATATAAATTAAAAATTATAATTAAATTTTAATAAAAATATTTTTTATTAAAAAATATTAAATATAATAGATATGAACAAATTAAGTAATTTAAATATAATAGATATGAACCAATTAAATAATTTAACAAAATTGAAAGATAAGAGAAATAGATACTTTTAATAACTTTGGAGGCCACATCAAATGAAGGAGATTTAAACAAATAAATATAACATAGGTTTATTATATTTCATTATATAATTTCTACTATATTTCATAAGTTAAAAAGACAAAATATTATGTTTGTTAAATTAGAAAAACTAATTTATATCAATTAGTATAGATCCATCTTAATTATTTATTTTGATCTATATGAGCAAAATTTCAATTTTGATGACATATAGACATGGTTACACATCACATTGGGCTATAGATTGAACCTCTCTGCTCAATAATCAGAGAATAATGTGATAGCAATTTTTTTTTTTTTTGTAAGTTGGGTAGGTCCTTTTCTATTAACATAAAAGAATATTTACAGCATCAGGGTAGTCTCACCCTGCCCCGAAGGGAAACCGGGTATCTTGACCACCCAAAGTCCTCCACAACAAAACAAAAATAGAAAGTTTCCATTTGATCATTCCTAGCTTCAAGTCCTTTATCTATATCCCTATATCTGCCTATATACTACTTCCTATCTATAAAAACAGCAAAATTTTCCATGCCTACAGTATAGCAAAAACAAAACAGATCCCCAGACAGGACAAAACATGCCTTTGATCATTTCTTTTCAGGCTCATCTTGCTGAGTTTTTTCCTTCTTTACCAGCATTCCACTTGCCTCCAGCTGTTGATCTAGGTCCTCCAGTCTTTTATCTTGCATAAGTAGGGTTATGACTATGTTCTTCAGTTCATTTTTCACATTTGGGATACTCTGTACCATCTCAGCCATCTCCATGGCCACCTGTTCCAAGGCTTTTTCCATGAGCCTTTTCATGACCCAGTACAAGTGAAGAGACTACTTGTAAAGGGTCATTCTGCCTCTGGTATGAACAGGGTCAGGCATGAGAGCTATCCAATCTTCCATCTCTTCTTTAGATTGAGCCTGGATGGCTTCTTCCTCCCAATGCTCCATAATTCTCCTTATCTTTGGGTTGGATTTCTCCCTGTACTCCTGCTCAGCTATTCTAACTCTATTTCCAATAGTTTGTCTTGTTCGTCGCCTCTCATCTCCCGCGGCAGGCTCTGCTTCTTCCTCCGAGCTTGGGCTGCATTTACACCCCCTCCGTCCTCTCCTCTCTGCCAGATCCTTCCTCCGACGACCGCCTCGGCCCCTGCGCCCCCTTCCTCCTTTGCCCTTGCCACGGGATCCACCCCTGCCCCTGCCTGCGAACCGTGCTGGATCATCTTCCGCGTCGTTGACATCCTCGGCTGGTAGATTTTTCCACCTGTCTTTCCATACATCCCCTTCCTGGTTTTCCTCCTGCTCCTCGCTTTCCTCTTCTGATATTTCAAAGACTTGTATTTTTGGCTGCCATCGTCCTCCACCTTACGCTTGCCTTTCCTGTCTGCTGCAATCTTACTCTGGTCTTCAGGACCCCCGCTGCGCAACCATCTTCTCCCACTCCCGCTGCCTTCCGCTTCCATATTCCTTCTCCCTCTGCGCTTGTCTCCTCCCACTTCCTTTACAAAATTGGCCAGGCTGCAATAACGCTCTGGGCTCCTGACTTTAGATTCCTTGCTCCCCTCTCGGCTTTGATCCCGTCGTCGGCATTCAATCTTAAAACTCGTCTGACCCGCGATATCATTACCAAAGTTATGATGGGAGATAAGCCCAAGGCCCGTAGCATTGTAAGCTGTTCCCCTCGCCGTCCTTCCGTCCCTTCCCGTGCTCAGACCAACTGCACCATTCTTCTGCCGGCCGTTCCACTTGCCTATGGCAATTATACCTTGATCACCTTCGCCTGCGACCTGATTCATGCGCCACCAATTCATTATTGCTCTCCTCGCCAGCTCATCCAGCCCGATCGGACGAATGTGATAGCAAAATTTTAACATAAAAATAAATCATAATATTAAATATAAAATTTTATAAAACATATAATGTAGTTTTCATTAGAAGGATTAGATTTAACAAATTCAACAAACACTATGCAATTATTACTTTAAAAAGGATTATCTAGATAATGTGATATGTAGAATTTAACATAAAAAAAATATAGTATTAAATATAAATTTTATAAAACATATAATGTAGTATAGAAACATTTTCATTGGAAGGAATTAGATTTAGCAAACTTTAAAAGGATTTATCTTTAACATAAAAATAAATGATAAAAAGGATTTATCTTTAACATAAAAATAAATCATAGTATTAAATATAAAAATTTATAAGAAACATATAATGTAGTGTAGAAACATTTTCATGGTAAGGAATTAGATTTAACTGACTTCAACAAACACTATGCAATTTTAAAAGGATTTATCTAAATACAAACAAGGCTAGTTTGAAATTACTTAAAAAAGTAATAATAATAAAACAATCATGCTACAAAATTGTATATATTAAAACTAAAGAGTTGAAGGCAAAAAAATTGACTATTATCACTTTTATGTTTCGTTACATTTATTAGTGAAACATTTCTTTCTAGAATATAAAATATAAATGGCTAATTAACAACTTGCTTTGCAACTTCCTAACTCTAAATACTAATCAAGAAAATTTGGAAACAATAAATTAGTGCTTATAATAGATGATAAGAATGGTGCATTTACTTCAATAAAAAAAATTAACACTATATTATACAAACAACTCAATAAAATATGATTAGCTTTTAGGACTATTATAAACAAGTCCATTACACTTAAAACATTATATTAGAGTATCCTAAATTGATATTAATTGTGGCTACATATCATATAAAAACTAAAGAAATTGTTATAACAATTCCATTATGAGTGCCCCATATTCCCAAAGTTTCATCTCAATTTTTTTTTAATCATGTATGCAAATTTATTAATTTTCTTCATTCTCCATTTCTTTGATGCTTAATATATAAAGCAAGTAAATATTATTATAAAATATATTCTCTATAAATAAATATGGGTAAGTTATTTTTAATAAAATAAGATAATTATGTAAATAGCACAATCATATTAACAAGATTTATCAACATGATGTCATTTTTATTTGATAATTTGTATGGTAATTTCATAGTTATATTAGGTAGATGTGAAAAGATAAACATGGATTTAGATTAGCAAGGTAGTTAATATTTGGATGCACTCTCTAACTTGGTAGCAACGTGGTAGACTACGTTATTTCCGATCTCCCATTATACAACAAAATAATAAATTTTGACATCTTAAACGACCAGGAACCTGACTCTGATCATAAGCCTTTACTTATAACTCTCAATTTTGTCATGCATAGAGTTCCCATAGAAAATAATACTTAGAGCCAAAAGAACTTAATATTTGATAGCAATAAAAAAGATCTCTATCTAAATTAATTAAAAAGTAATTTTCTTCCTTTGTCTAGTATAGACAATATAGAAGACCCCTATCATAATTTTACTACAACCCTCTCATATTCTATTAACAAGTTCTCAATTGAAGTTTCAAATAATAAAAGAAATAGCAAAACCAACCCATGGTATGACAAAGATTGTAAAAGTGCGAGGAGAGTAATTAAGGAAGTTGTTGATGAATCTCTTAAAATGGACAAGATAAAAAAATACAAAGCCCTAACTATGTATCCACACGATGTCATTTTTTAATTAGATCATTTGCATGGTAATTTCATAATTATATTATGCAAATATGGAAAGAGAAACATGGATTTAGAGAAGCAAGGTAAGTAATATTTTAAATTTCATCCAAGATACCATTATGCTAGCATCTTTCATTTATAACCATAAGATAAATATTAGGATTAAAAGAAAGATTAATCTGCTAACTTTTAATAGTAGTAAGGCTATCTATGTAATCAAGTTCCTATGAAAAAATATAACCTATTTTTAAACAATACTTTGAGCCTAATTACACAAGAAAAGAAATGTAACAGGCTTAGCATTATAATTAGTCTTATCTATACTTTGAAGCTCAATTTAGAAACATATGGAGAAAACTAGAAAGAAAGAAACAACATTAGCCTCACTTGTAAACAAAAATATTCAATGATATTTCACTCATACAAATAACAAATTGTCAACAAGTACCCTCAAAGTTTGATAAATTTAAAAATTTGAAATAGGTATTAAAATTACAATAGAGATACCATGAACTTACAAATATCAATATGTGAAGATCAAAATATAAGTAAATGTCTCAAGTACATAAAATTTAAAATAAGAACATGAAATCATAATAGAGATGCCATGAAATTGGACCAACATTAAAAGTAGAAACACTTTCAAATGATATGGATGACTCCTTCTGACTATATACATTTAACAAATCACATTCATACAATAAACATTACATTTTCATATATTATAAGCATAAACATGGTTGAAGTGTTCTTTTTTTTAAAATACAAAAAATATAAAACATTACAAGTATCTGTAAAATTTATACAAAGTAAGAAACACATATAAATTGATAAACTTATTTTAATCAAATAAAATAAAATAAATATAAATTTGTAGAGAGTGAAATCTTAGAAGCTCAACTTGAAACTAATCAAGAAAACGAAAAATAGAAAGAAAAAAAACATTCTTCTAAAAAAATATTTAATAATATTTTGAAGACACAAATACTACATTTTAGGCAAGTAGTTTTAAATTTCTCCAAATTTCCTTAAATTGAAATAAGTGTTAAAATTACAAATGAAATTGTAAATGTCAATATGTTAGATCAAAATGTAGATCAATATGTCAAAAAAAACATACAATTTAAAATAATAACATAAAATCATAATCTAGATGCCAGAAATTCAAAAAAAAATATATGACAACCCTTTCAAATCATACTTTTGATTCCTTCTTGTTGCATCATATAACTTACAATATGTGTCTTCCACATTCATACGAGAAACATGAGATATTCATACATTACTAGCATAAAAATGATTTAAATAGAAATATTTGTAGAAGATAAAAAAAATTACAAACATTTATATTTTTATTATATTATATATTATATATAGAGAGAGAGAGAGAGAGAGAGAGATTCTTTCCTTTTCATTTTTCCAATCTCATAAAGTTGCTGCAACTCCAACTCCACCACAAGTATGTAAAGACTTGTTGACGATATACATATTAAAACATAAGTGTCTTGTTATTAGAAAAATATTACAAAATAGTAGTGGAAATAATAAAAGAAGCATCATCGTATTTTACAGGGAAAAAAAAAACTACTTTTTCAACTTATCTCCTTGCGGTTTTACTCAAATTTCGAGTGGGAGCACTCCTTGGATGTGGAATTTAATTTCTCATCTAAGAAGTACCCATGTTGCATACTTTCGATGTACCTGCTACATCAAAAATAAGAAATACATGAAAAAACTACAATCACATTTTTTCATGTATTTCTAATTTTTCGTGTAGAAGAGTCCATCGAAAGTAGGCAACATGGGTAATATTTGGGTAAGTAAATAAATTATGCATCCAAGGTGTGCTCCTGCTTGAAATATGAGTAAACCCACAGGGAGATAAGTTGAAAATATGAGTTGAAAAAGAGGTTTTATTATTTTTTTAGTTTTTAATATTTTTACTTTTTCACTCTAAAAATGATGAATCATCCCCATGTTTGACATCATCATATTGAATCCTAATGGTTCTTATAAATTTGATTTTGGTTATATGTTTTTGTTTTGACACCCATTTTAGACCTCCAAATTTCTCTAATTTGTCTCTATATGTTTGAACAGATTGTATTTAGATAGCCTTCATTAGCATGCAACACTTCTTGTCATAATTCTAACATATTTGGATATATAGAATGCTGAAATTTGATTTCATAAATTACTTTCCATGTATATTTCATTCGGAATATTTTTCCATTTAAATTAATTGCATCAATAAATTCATGTGTCTCTCTTTTACAAGTTCCAATATCAAACACTAGTACATTTTCACCTTCATTACATCTTTTATGTTTTAAATGTGAAAAAAACCTTTATGTCCAATGCTTTGCATTATTTTCTCTCAAATAAATATCTTATAGATAATGATGAGGACTAAACAACATTGATACATTAAAGAGATGAAGATCTTGAAACACTAAATTGAAACTCTCAACTAATGCTTGAACATAATTTCTTGTAAGTTGTGTACAACTCTCAAAGAAGCCATCAATGGAAGTTTCCATTGGTTGTGACATTTCCTAAAAATGGATTGGCATACAACAAAAAATGTTTATTCATATTCCCCTCAAGCTTGTCAACATTTTAAAAAACACCATCATTAAAGTCTTTCAAAAATTTTAGTAAGATGTATGGCACCTTTTGCAAACGAATATGACCTATAAAATCATCCTTTAAGAGTATTGATTGTATGGTAAATGACTATTCCAAGTAATGTGACATCCACATTATCTTCTTGTATTTTTTTTTAATATTATTTAATTCCACCAAAATATTATTAAGCTTATTCCAACAAAATTGAACTAAGAAAATCCTTTCCTTATGATACCATGGATTCTTTCCCTTTACTTCCACAAAATCAAAATAATAAGCACCAATTAACAAGTTTTTCAACCACTTAACCCCTAGATATACATGTAATCCCATGTATTTGAAGAACTTGTAAGAATTCTAATTCCATGATCTCCAATAAAAAAAATGAGTTAATTATTTTTTTTTTGAATTTCTCACCCATGAGTATACTTTATTTACTATGTTCTCATATAAACAATTTGTATCTTATTTGAAGCATCTAATCGTGCAACTACTTCACTGTGTGCAATGGAATGAGTACTAATAAGATTTGGTAGATCATTCTTTAGCATGTAACAATTCCATTTTCACATCCAACCATAGATGTGGCACCATTAATGGAAACTGTTATTTTTTTTCAACTAGCTTGTTTCTTTTAGGCTAATCAAGGTATCACATATAGATTTTATTTTATTTTACACCAAAAAACTAATTATTTTCATAAATTGTGAGATTGGAGGACCTAAAACTTTTAAATATAGATATGTATAATAGACAACAATGTGTTGTTCCAAACTATTATCTATACTTTCATCTAACATTATATATAAAAATGGACTTTTTGTTAGACATAATTTTGTCATTGATGTTAAAGAGTAAGTCAAAGAAAGAAGATTGTTGAGTATAAAGTTATCATAATAGTTCAATGACTAGATAGATCACATAAGATGATGGAAAAGTGGCTCAAAAATTATTGAGAATTTTCTGAACTTATGATGTTCAAATAAATCTATGGATGACATCGTTTGATGTTCCTCTTCAAGTCCTTTCAAACGATATATCACACTTTCTTAAACTCTTCCTAGATAAGAAGATATGCTAGCTTGAAGGTGATAGTGGAAAAAAGGGAAATAACACAAAATTTGTTATTAATAACACCAAATTTTTTAATTTTCCTACATCATCGAATGAAATCCATGTCTTTGTAAGCAGGGTTGGAATTTGACGGGCAAAATGCCCGTCACAAGGCATTTTGACCGTATTTCACGTTTAAAAATTTTAAAAAACCGTATGGGCTTTCAAAGTTCTAAAACGTATTTTTTACTGTTCACTTTTTTGCAAAAACGTCATTACTACCCTCTCAAGTCTTATAAAGAAGTGCAGTGATATTTGGAATTCTCTAATATTTGTTTTTATTGAAATAAATTAATTTCATGTTATTTAAAGTTAAAGGTGTATGTTATTTAAAGTTATAGGTGTATATTTGATAGCATTAATATATTATATTGAGTGATTAATAATTAAGTACAGTAATATTTGGAATTTATATTATA
>APFE030221762.1:173764-207676 GCA_000404065.3 Pinus taeda
TTGAAAAATTCTTCCTAAATCAACTAGTGTGGAATATGGGATCTCGGCACTCCATGATTATTGGAATTGATCAGATTTATGGAGTGAGTGGGGGTTGCCTCATTTCTGGTTCATTGTGTGATTTTCTTTTTCGAAAGGGTTGTTTGTTCTGGAATCAACTGATCTGTACATGGCAGGATCACTTTCCTATATGGAACTCTACACAGTAGATGGGGTTGACAAGCCAAATGGTGAATGAATGGATGTATATTATTGTTGGCTTAAAAACACTGGGGATTTGTAGGGAGGTGCATTATGACAAACTTATATGGTCCAGGAAAATGCAATCAGATAACGTTGTGGTAGTGGACATATATGATAAACTATGTAATGTTGACGGTGGATATTTGGCAGATCCAATTTTATATGACTTATGGAAATGTCACATTCCATGCAAGATTATTTGTTTCTCATGGCTTGTTTTCCATAACAAGAATATAGCATGGGAGAATTTGAAAAAATGACAATGGCATGGACCTAGTATGTGCGTTATCTGCACGCAGGAGGAAGAAAACAATGTTAATCTATTTTTGGAATGTCAATATGTATCTCAAGTATGGGGTAAACTTGCTGTTTATTTTTATTTCCCTTATATATAGTTTCACAATGTTGTAAATTGTATGAGATGGTGGCTCAAGCAAAAGCCATCTTGGAGGATCATTCCAATCCTTGTTTTCTGGTCTATATGGAAGTGGAGGAACAAGCATATCTTTGAATACTGGAATGATGATTTTGGCCTAATATATGAAAAGATCATTTTATTAATTGCACTTTATCTAGTTAAAGATATTCTACAAAATCATATGAAGTTGAAAAAGAATGATGGCCCTCAGATGGTATATCCGATCACTTTCTTTGATGAGGCAGCACAAAACCAGAGGCACCAACAACAAGGTTGAGGCAATGGCATTATGGGGTATCATATGGCTTATAAGTTTTTTAAATATCCCAGACGTTCATATATGTTGGGCAACAGATCCCCCCATAGCAAGTTTTGGGGCTTAAAGCCCGAGCTTTGGTCAACATAATGTAAAGCCCCACAAAATGCGGGCGCGGAGCATGAAAGTCTAGGGTTGTCCACCCTCAAATAATTTAATTTAATATAGAATGTGTCGGCCTACCCATGGTCCATGGACCATGGGATTGTATAAATAGAGTGAGGCTCTAAGTGTAAAAGTGAGTCTTAGCTTTGAGAAGTAATATGGGTTTTTGAATGAAGAATTCACTCTGAGTCTGTAATTTCGAGTCTTGGGTCGTAGTAGTAGTAGTAAGAGCTCTGCAGCTGAGTGCGCAAAGGCTGGGTAGAGTCTGCAGCTGTGTGCATGGACCCCTGCAGCTGAGTGCGCAGGGCAGAGTTAGGATTGTGCTTGGACAAAGAATTAATAAAATATAAGTTGATTTTGAAATACTGTGTGTTTATACTCCTATTATGTTTATGCATCTCTTTACAGTTTTATGATTGCGCACACTTGCTATGAATGTTGAATGATTAATGATGATATTGGGTATATGCAATTAAGTTAAGATCTATAATAATAACATAGTAAGGATAAAGGATCTAGAAAACCCCTTTTCACACTCTTTATAAAGTTGTGCGAAAGTAGTCGCACAAGTTGCGAAGGATAGACAACTGCGCAGAGTAGTGCAAGCACACAGGATCGGTTCACGAACTTCCCAGACTTCATCAAGATAGCCCTAGGGTGTAGAAGCCTGGTTCCAGCACCCTCCCATACTACCTCAGTTGAGACCTCAGTCCGCTCACCGTAGACTATTGCTGAAAGGGCTGGTAGTGGAATTTGCTTGGCTAAACTCATTGTTGAACCTGGGTTAGACCCCATGTAGCTAACAAATGGTTCCGTTGCTGGGACTGGGATCTACCTAAGGGATGTCTGATGTCGGAACACTGGAATCCCATGAAGAAGGAAATTGAAGAGTGGTTGGATCAGAAGATTCATGAGTTTGTGACACAGGAAAACAAAACTCTACAGATATCTGAGAATAGGTGGCTAGATCACTACATAAATATAGAAATCCATGAAATATTCTACGCATCCTTCCCTTCTAAATTGTATGAGTGGATTGCGAGGTTAGCTGACAGCCAAGGAATTTATAAGCTCGATCAACCAATAGTGTGGACTCCAGAATTGGTGCGCAGACTAGAGACATCATAAGATAAGTTCGTGCGGGCTATGGACCATTGGCTCAATAGGATAATAGGGGGATTTATCACTGAATTTGTGATAGACATGACCGTAAGCTACAACAAAGCAGAGTGACGTTTTCTTAAGGGATTGTGAGGTAGGTACATTAAATCCTTGAATACTTGGATTAAGATGTTGTTATGTGAGAAATGGATGATGCAAATGCATTAATGTTTAGAACAAATTAGAGCAGAAGAATCTACAAAGGTAGTGGGGAATCAGGAAATAGTCCTTGATTTCACCTTCACGAGAGAGTGAGGAAGAGCTTGCTAGGGTATCTTCGAGAAGTGTGGTTAGTTTGATAAGGTAGTGCATTCCGTAGTTGCCACCTCCACTTATGCCACCACCCATTTCACCTCCTTCACCTACATCTTCACCCACCCCACCTCCAACAACACTGCAGTTCAACATGGCGAGCGCAATCAAGCTACCCGTATTCATAGGAGTAGGAAATGAGGATCCAGATCAGTTCTGGTTCATGGTAAGAGTAGAGTGGGAAGCACAAGGGGTCATAGATGACAACATTAGGAAGGCTACATTGGTGAGTGTGATGCAGGATTGTGTGTTGACATGGTATATCAAGAATTCCAATGATCACCCAAATGTAGGAATAACAGAGATCCAAAATGTGCTGAACAGAGAATTTAGCCGACCGAAATCAGAGACGCAATCAATCATTAGATTTAAGGAGATCACAATGCTTCTAGGCAAGACCCCCTAGGATCTGGATCAGTGACTAAAGAGTATGATCCGTGAGGCTAATATGATGCTAATGGATGCGCAACACCAAGATGGTTTGTGGCGTCTTTGAAACCACACCCGAGGATGACGCTATCATAGAAGAAGCTTTCAACCCAGGGCAAAGTGTTGGAAATGGCGATGAGGTTGCATAAAACACTGATATAGGATATGGGGTTAGGAGTTCAACAAATCCACGCGCAACTACAATATCTATGCTTGGAGATGCAGAGTTTGAAGAAAAATAGGGCACCATGGCTAGAGGCGCGCGATGAAGTATGGTGTATAAAATACAAAGGTCAGGGCCACAACAAGGATCACTATCCAGTATTTGCGAACTACTTGGAAAGAGGGGGACCAATGCCATTGAGACCAGAAACAGACGCAAGGTTGAGTACGACCCCTGTGATATGGTGTGTGATCTCTCAGATAGGAGGAAAACACACAACAAAGAATTGTCATCTGTTGTAGAAGTATAGACAAGCTCCACAACAACCTTTTTGTAATTTTTGTAGGTCGGTGAGCCACGATGAGCATACTTGTCATAGCTACAAGTTGATGATGGAGTGGACCCCAACCTATAGAATGCAGATAGAAACGCAAGGCCTCGACCCAGCTGTAGGGATGGCGCGCGATGGATTTCAAGGCTGAGGTTGAGGATGAGGAGGAATGGGGCCAGGAAGGGGCCACAGATAGTTGATTTGCTACAATTGTGGAGGACCAGGACATATGCCCATGATTATACTAATCCAACCAGAATGTCTTGTTCATATTTCAATCAGTTTGATCATGAAATGATAGATTGTCCTACGTTGATAATACAGATGCACGAGAAAGGGGTACTCCAGTCCCCTCTGACTCAAAATATCTAAATGATGAAATCTGAACCCCATGACGAAGACCCCAACATGAACATGATGCTCAGAAGCGGTGTGACCATAGAGGAAGATAAGGGGAAGTAGCCGGAGGAAGATACATGGGTTCGCAAGGCTCCTATAAAGGAACCTGAGTTCGACTTAGAACATGCAAAGGAGATGTTTATGGAAGCTAAGAAGAGCTTTACAGAGGCCTCCACTTCAGGTATTAAGGATCAACCAGAGTAGGGAATGGATCCTTCCATGCTTACTACCTTTCTAGAGACATGCATGAAGCTGTTGCATGATAATAGGGTAGTTAAAGGACTACAAGTGTTAATCACTAGGTGCGTAGGGTTGGGTGAACTGTGCGTAGTCCAGAAACTGAGAAAACATACATTGCATAGTAGAAGGGAGATGAGATTGATGGCGCAAATTGGTGAATACAAAATGGATCAGGTAATCTTGGAGTTGGGGTCCAATTGCGAATGTGTTACCTAAGCAAACCTGGGAACACATGGGCAGGCCTGCATTCCAGTGTCTCCTATTCAATTACAAATGGCGAACCAACAGAAGATTATGCCCATGGGAAGGTTGCAAGGCGTAACAATTGATATCGAAGGCATGAGCACGCAGATGGACTTTGAAGTAATAGAGATAGTTGATGACAACAATCCTTATCTCGTGTTGCTAAGAATAGACTAGGCCACTGATATGAATGGTGTCATCAACTTAAAGAAGCGGAAGATGATATTCAATAAAAATTCCCTACACGTAGTAGTTCCACTAAATCTAGCCGAAGGGGCACGCTACATTGAACTTATGCGTGACGATGACAATGACGATGAGCTAGATTGCATTTACTAGATAACGGCGCAAGACCAAGATCAGGTGAACCCAACTACAGACGGGAGTATCTCGTGGGAACATGAGAGTTCCTGTACATCAAATTTAGATGAAGAAGTAGAATGCTGGCAGAACTGGTTTCACTAAGTGACAACGTTGAATTGCAACATGATGACTAGATCCCTACATTATGTGACAAAATAAGCGAGGGAACTGCCAACATATGATGGAGTAACCGTGGTCGATGAATTTTTGGACAAATTTGAAAGCGTAGTACCGGAACAGCAGCGGTATGATGCGCTGGAATGGGCGTTGCACGCAGCACCTGCACGATGGTGGAGTACACATCAGAAGACTATTGGAAATTGGCGCAAATGTAGAAGACAGATGTGGTTATGGTTTAGAAGTCCCCAACGTCAAATGGGAGTCAGGCAACCAGGACGAAGCAGCTTGTGCACCCACCTGTGTCGATGGGTGTAGACGTGTGTTGTGCAAGCACATCCCAGACTAAGGATCGACACTCGGAACCAGCTGCAGCAGCAGGAAAAACATCACGCACTACAAAAGTTCCACATATAAGCATTCAAGAGGGTACGTGGGATCTCGAATAAGGTTCACAAGGCCGGACGGACTGAATAGGACCAGTGCGTACCAACAATTTGATGGCCCTATGGGACCATGTACAAGAATCTGAGCACGGAAATGATCCTAAAGATGACAGGCAAAGTCAAGGCCATAGGTTTGGGAAGAAGGAATCCTCACATAATTGGAACGAGTCATATGGACCATGATGAAGGAATTATGTTGCTATGCAAGGCCAAACATATGCAGATTCAGGAAGCCATTCGGCAAGGGCACTTGAAAATCCACGAACTCAAAGAAGATCAAGTATGGTTGATGAAGAAAAGCAGGATCTTGGATGTAGAAATAAAAAAATTGGAAACTGAAATTACATAGGTAGGCCATGCTAAGAAACTAAGCTCGATCGAACAAAAGGTAGGTAGCCATACTACCGCATTAGAAGGATTTGGGGTTTTGCTTCCATGGCTGTGGGTTCACCTCACTAGATAAAGG
Organism: Pinus taeda; assembly: GCA_000404065.3. Lineage (NCBI taxonomy): Eukaryota > Viridiplantae > Streptophyta > Pinopsida > Pinales > Pinaceae > Pinus > Pinus taeda. Next base: position 179,517 of record APFE030221762.1, read on the forward strand.
AATTAGGGGAGCGCACCGTGTAAAGAAGAACAAGAAGCACTGACTGACATCAGGGTAATTGTGGGGTACTCGCAGACTAGGCTGGAAGGTGCAGGGAAGCCTCACGCGGGTGGAGTAACCACCTGACTATCAGTAGAAAGCACAGTCTTAGCGCTCCAAGTAGTTGGAAGAGAACGCGAGACTATAAAATAGTCTATATGGAAGCGATGCGATAGGAGGATTGCCTGCAGGGCTAGTCTGTCCTAAAGGTCATGCCCGCGCATGGGAGGCCACGCTGTCATGCAGGTAGACTGGAAAGTGATTGTTGGGGTCACTGTTCATGATAGTATATCATATTTAAGATAACAAGGAGTGGGTGATGGGCAATTAAGACATAGTGTCAGAACTCGATTTGAAATGATTTACTGCCAATATGGCATTAATGAGCCAAAGGAGGGGAAAATGGTCAAATTTGAATTCTGGCAGGCCTATAAATCCCAGTTGGTCATCCACCAAACAACCCTTGGCATCTTGAGAACTTAGTTATTGCGTATGGACTTCATAGCTTTAGAGGCTTTGAAAGCAAGTTCAATGTTTGAAGCATTGTCGAAAGAGACGTAGGACCTTCTGAGTAGAGCAATGTCAACTGCCAAGGAAGCCGCACCAAGCCCTATGTCACCAGTGGGGGATGTGCTGGAAATTCCAAAATCGCCCCGAACGCTGAGGACTAAAAAGGACCCATAGGGAGTAGGACCGGCCCATATGTCTCCGCGCAACCTACGGTTTGGTAAGATGTCTATGGAGAAGGGAAAAATGGTTAATGTTGAGAGCGATGATGAGGAGGATGATTTCCAGGCATTTGTAGAAGAGATTGAACTAGAGGTAGAAATGGAGGAAGACATCCCGCTAGTACGCACCACAACAAAGCTGCCCAAGTATGTTCCTCTGCAGAAAGGGAGGGTAAAAGTACCTAAAGATTTGGATGCCGTTAAAAGCACACTCAAAACCCCATTCCTCCCTGAGGGAATTATGTTTGAAGGTTTGGGCATGGGCCATGTACCCATGATGAAGTTTGAAGACTGGGACCTCGCAGATAGCGAAATGTTGCCTCATTTAGAAACTAGCCAACTGATGAAACAAAGCAAGGAGGGGGTAGTTACAGTGCTATAGCCACGAAAATGGGGGTCGTGGGGTGGAGGAGGCCAAGCTACTCCACCTCCTATGGATTCCAAAATTCCATCAGTCACCAATCATGATATTTGTCATCAGGCAACTACTTTGTCTGGTGCACAATGGGTACTTGTGGTTGGAGGAGCCCATTCCCATCACGGTGGAGCTTATTCATAGGATTTCTCCACTTCCTTATATGGGAAGGGTCCCCGCAGAAATAGGTGGCACAAGTGGAGACTTGGAAATTGCAGAGGCCATGAAAAATAAATATAAGTTGGAGAAAAAGCAGTTAAGTTACGTTATTACTAGCATTCAAGACAAAGGGGTCCTAGTTGCTACCCTGTTATTGGCAAGAAAAGTGATGAGAAAATGTCGTGGCAACGACGTACCAACAATGGTCATCGCACTTCTTCGAGCAATGCGCAGAAGGGGTACGGTTCAACTGGGCACCTATGTGAGGAGTTCCTAACGAACTACAGGGAGGCCTAAGAGCAAGGTAAGACCTTCCACTATGCATGGTTGCTCTTATCCATCCTGTTGGTTGCAGGAGAATTGCTTGATAGTTAGTTTCATCGTCTTGACCAGGACTTGCCAGAGGCAGCAAAATACGTGTCGCTCTAGACGACAAGGCATGCCATGCGCATCCATGAGATTAAGATATTCTGGATACTCATGGAGATGAGCATACATATATGGATAAAAAAATGGCTGTGGCTATCCCCCATGGTATACGACAGTCTGCAGAGCTTTGCAGACTTTAAAGCTGATATGCACAATGTGTATATCAGGGCGCGGAAGGATCCAGAACAAAAATGGAACACACTCCCCTTCATCGTAATTGATGACATTTCTTTCGTGGTGCTCGACTCATGGCCACCAGAATGGCACACACCAGATCTGGTGGTGGGCGATGAGATGATGATTCAAAGACATAAGGATGCTACCAAGATGCTAGCACAACAGAAGCGGAACGAGTAGCTAGCTAAAGAAGTATAGGCTTCCTGTAAGGTAGCAAAGGCTGCCGCGGTAAAGGCAGTGGAAACACCAGCATCTAAGGCAACCACAACGTAGGAAGGAAGAGGCCCAGACCTAACCATAGGATAAGGGATAGATGACACGGCGGAAGGCACAAATCGACACATATTGTTAACACAGCTAAAGTGACCACACACTATGGAATGGAAAGGGCCTAGGAAAAAGACAAAGGCTTCCAAATTAGATGGGGAACCTATTACACTAATTGAGGGTGACCTATATGACATCAGTGACACAGTTCACGAGGTCACTAGGTAGGCTCTCTAGGAAGCAATGAGAGAGCAGTAGAATTTGTTGGGGGCGCTCAGGATACAACTCTAGGAACTTCAGGTGCAACGCCCACAGTAGGGAACGATAGTTGTGTATGTGGCTATGGGTACATTAGCAACAGAGCAGTTGTTATGGGCCAAAATGACTAATACTGTCACGCTACCAGAAGGGGCACGAACAACGAACAACATAGAGGATAGAGCCGCGGTAGGCCAACTCAAGGGACTTGGCCTAAACTTGGATACCCTTCCGCGAGAGATATTATACTAGCTATAGGAAGGAGCAACGATAGAGCTCCATACTAGAGAAGGACGTGCAGTACAGATGCTCAATGAACAACGAATCAACATCGAGCAACTGAGCCTCCAGTATGATGAAGTAGTAGCGCAGACTCAGTAGTTGGAGAAAATCGTTGAGGAAGCATGTTGCCGCGTCCCCGAGCTAAAGATTACAATAGACTTACCAGTAGGTATGTGGATCCACAAATTGGCTAGCGGATTCCACGAGGTAAAGGAGGAAGCAACGAGGATCCAGCTGGACCTCAACTTGCAGATCGTGAAACTACAGCTAAAGGCACAGCCCTCTACACCCCCATAAGTCAGAGAGCGGCACCACCGTGCCATTCAATCAGGGTTGGAAGCAAATACAGGATTGCATGGGCTTGTTAGATCAGTCACTCTTCACCCTCACTTCATTGCAGGAAGACCCAACGCTACAACATTTAGAGACAGAAGCGCAGGAGTTGCAGTAGGCCTATGACAATGTCCAGGGGACCACACAGACAATCGTCCTTACTCAGCGACTGGCAAAGATGATGGAGGCCCAGGCTCTAAAGGAATAGGTGGATGCTGCGTGTCAGAAAGAGGCAGTGCTTAAAACACGCATCCAACCTTGGCTCGAGGAAGCGTTCATGGTCACCGCCAAGATCGAGGAAAGCTGGCACAAATGCAGGACATATATGCAATTAGGTAAGGAATTGCACTTGATAATGACACATTGGAGATACATACACAATTGGTATAGTGGACAACGGAAGAATGTGCTGTGGACATAAGCAAAGCACAGAAGTTGCTGGAAGGACTCTGTGCGAAGACCACTGCACCAACTGAGTGACTTGGGACGAGTCACGATGATTGTGTTGGGGGCCTGTTGGGTAGAAGATCACCCCATAGCAATTTTTGGGGCTTAAAGCTCGAGTTTTGGTCAATATAATGTAAAGACCCCGCAAAATGCGGGCGCAGATCATAAGAGTCTAGGGTTGTCCACCCTAAAATAATGTAATTTAATATAGAATGTGTCGGCCTACCCATAGTCTACATACCATGGGATTATATAAATAGAGCAAGGCTCTAAGTGTAAAAGTGAGTCTTAACTTTGAGACGTAATATGGGTTTTTGAATGAGGAATTCGCTCTGAGCTTGTAAGTCTGAGTCTTGGGTCGTAGTATTAGTAAGAAGCTCTGTAGTTGAGTGTGCAGATGCTTGGTAGAGTCTGAAGATGTGTGTGCGGACCCCTGCAACTGAGTGCACAAGGCGAAGTTGGGATTGTACTTGGACAGAGAATTAATAAAAGATAAGTTGATTCTGAAATAATGTGTGTTTATACTCATGTTATTTTTATGCATCTCTTTACGGTTTTATGATTGCGCGCACTTGCTATGAAAGTTGAATGATTAATGAGAATATTGGGTATATGCAATTAAGTTAAGATCTATAATAGCACAGTAAGGATAAAGGATCTAGACAACCCCTCTTCACACTCTTTATAAAGCTATGCGAAAGCAGTCGCGTAAGCTGCAAAGGACAAACAATTGCACGGAGCAGTGCAAGCACACAGGATCGGTTCACAAACTTCCCAAACTTCATCAAGACATCCCTAGGGTGTAGAAACCTAGTTCCAGCACCCTCTCATACTACCTTGGGTGATACCTCAATCTGCGTACTGTGGACTGTTGCCGAAAGGGCTGGTAGTACCGGGATTTGCTTGGCTAAACTCACTGCTGAACTTGGGTCAGGCCCCACATAGCCAACAATATATATGGTGACTCTAAGATTATTTTGGATCATGCCAAGGGCAATGTCAATATAAATCAACCCTCCCTCCTTGGATGGTTAAGGAGAATTGATTGCCTCTGTACATAGATTGGGCACCCTCCTATAAAACACATAGGAAGAGAACACAATCAGATTGTGGACTCGCTCTCAAAGAAGGGATTTCTTGGTGAAATGGGTCAAGTTCAGATGTTTATCTTTATGGTGGCGCAACATTCGCACACTGTGGATTTCACTTTCCTAGGATAGTTATCACATCAATATTGCCCCAATTTTTTTTTTTGGCAAAACTATTTATCTTTTTACTTGATATTACCGGTAATAGTTCAAGTGTAGATATGGCTTTGGAACACTGTTCATATGGATGCTTTACTCACTAGAAAGTTTTTTTCTTGTTCTTGCTGGTGATTTAGAAGGACCATGCTATCATTTTGATCATATTGCTTAAGTTGTTCATTACTTGAGTATAATCAACTATATATTGTTATGGGTTAGTTAGTTGGGTTTGGTTGTTTCTGGCAACCTAGATAAATGTGGAATGCTGAAGAATATTTACTCGAGGGTACTTTGTTGTATATTGTTAGTGCCCAAATCTACCTCAGTCTGAGAAAGGTAGGATCTACGATAACATCAAGTCACGCTTAACCTGGTAGCTAGCCTTGCCAAGTAGGGGGAGGGCTCTCTCCTTGTCAATCTCAGCAAAATATGATCAATGAGGCTTGAGATGATTGATGTGAGTACTAATCTTAGGCTAGGTATGTGTGTAGAAGAGTTTGATTGAATTTGATGATGTTTTATTGGCTCAAATGTGAAAGGCAGATTTGGGTCTGGGGAATGAGGCTCAGTTTTGCAGAGATCTCTATGGGGTGAGGTAGGCAAATGGTTTGGTACTTTAAATTGAGTGAAATGGAGAGATTTTAGACTGATGAGGAGCTGAAGCTTGGTAAGGTGACCAGGGTTGCCACTGGAGTTATTACACATGAAAAAACTGAAATTACATCAAATTTATACATAAAAACATAAAAAACTCTATTCACTGAGCATGTGATTATGGAATCTATTGTTACTGGAACTTTATTTGACTTCCTCATGCGTTTGCTGATCGTTATTGAGCATTTTGAAGACTGTTTTGATGAAACCCTAAACCTAATGAGATCGAAAACCCTAAAAATGACTTTTGCAGATTTAAAGACAAAAAATGACTACAGATAATCTAGATGAATGAAAATGGGCCCGCAGGTAAAGGGCATGAGGGAAATGTATAATAAGTCACTACCATCAGATGATCCATGATCCTAATGGAATGCAACTAACCGAGTGAGACACCTAACATGCAATGCAACAAGAGAATTTGATCATTAACGGAGGGATGGAGATACCAACACTAACATATATGATCCAACAATTTTTATCTAATATATAGCTTTTTTCATACTTAAAAAAAGCTATAGTAATGGCCATGATATTATAACAAAGCCTATTTGCAAATTAAGAATCTCCATGATAAAGTAGGGATAAATATATTTAATTACTTTTTAATATATAAATTAAAATTAAGTTGTTATTTATTTATTTTTAATGTTTCTGAAAAAATAATAATAATTGATAATTTGATTTTAAAATTTATGGGTAAATTAGATATTAAATTGATATATGAGAAATTTTCATTTAAAGTATATAAAGGTATATGTATTTTAATCCTATTTGAATTTGAACCTATAACATTTTATTAAAGAAACATATACTCTTAACCATTGTTTTATATATAAATTAAATTTCTCTCCTTTATATTTATACTTGGTTAATATGAAATTGAGATTTATAATTTCTCCATTCCACATTAAAACAAATATATGTAAAATAAACAATTCAATAATGTAAAACTTTTCCAAACTGTAAATGTATATCATATGCTTAGTAGGTACTCTTTCAAATCAAGAGCGAGAAGTGCTTACTTATTGTTTCAAATTAAAAATGAGAAAAATGTTTACTTACTCATTATTAAAGAAAATTAAAGCATAATAACAAAATTATTAACAATGTTAACATTCATGTGATGGAAAAATTATCACATCAATTAAATAACTCACTTTCATTTAAACTAAATATTTCCATTTAAAAAATATATTATATTTATTTTATTTTTTAAGTACAATTATTTTTTGAGTTATTTAATATGACAATTGAAAATAAAATATAAATAAATAGATCAATTATGAAGTCCTAAAAACTTTTACAGTAAAAGAGTTCTTATTTTATTAAAATATAATGAATTATCTTCATCTTGAAACTAGGAAAGGTAGAAAGGTTTTACATAGGTTGATTTTGGTATGTGTAATGTGCAGTAGAATATTTATTTATATATCATAAATAAAAACTAAATATATTCATTTTTAGGATGTAGTTATGGAGCTTCATTTTCAAAATCCATGATACCTATGATGTAGTGGGGAATGGACACCTTAAATTAAATTTGATTTAAACAAGCCATTTTCATGGCGTTTTACACTATTCTTGATGCTAGCATATTAACAAATATGATAAGATTTACATTAAATTATGTATGTTTAAAACTTTCCTTTAGGTGTCTAAGGAATTTTGTTTTAGGTAGAATGATATAAAATGTTCAATTGAAGAATTACATGGGATTAATTTTGATTTTTTCAACCAATTTACAACTAGATCATAAATTAACCAATTTTTTTGTATAATAGGAAATATCTAAATTTTTGGTCAAGTTCGTATAGAAATTCTGTCTTTAGCGATTCTTAAGGTAAATCCCACAAAAAATGCCTTAACTAATTATGATAAAGTCCCACCTTAAATCGTGTTCAAATTGAGACGTTATTGGGTATTTTTCTGTTTAGTAATGATCATCCTTGACATAAAGACGTATTAACTACGGTTAACTTACATGGTCACTCGTTATTGTGGGACCTGCACGTGTTGTCAAAGGGAAACCCTAATTACTTTTGGAAATATGAGAAAGAAAGAAAGAAAATTTTAACGTCCACAAGGCTAAAGATAGCCTATGGACCTCTTTTAGATTGCAAAACCTGAAAAAAACTATGCACCTCAAGAGATTTAATCCTCTTCAAAACGGATCTATATCAGTTCTATATATGCATATATCATGTGTAACTTTTAATTTTTAAAACTGTATTTTTGAATGTATAAATGGCTACAACGCATTAAAAGTTTACTTGGACACTTGGATTATGTAAATTACACCACATAAATTTGCAATTCCAACAAATCTCTGCTAGAAAAAAATTAAATTTAAGTTTAAAACTAGAATTAATGGCTCTAGGAAAATGGCTCCAAATTAATTTTAAAAGGAGATGGCTAAAATTCTAAAACAACCTCCCTTATTTAGGTTGATTGCAACATATCCTGGAATTTGAAGGTCACTCAAGTGAAAGATGTTCTTTATTTAATCTCATTATCAACACACATTGACTTTAGTAATTTCCTCTGTGCAATTACATTTTTTTTTGTGCGTCGGTGCCCATGACGACCTATGGTAATGTTTCTCCTCATTACCTTGCATGTTATAGCTTTGATAAAACATAAAAAAAATAAATAAATAAAAAATAAGTGACAAAAAAACAAATATAAAAAAAATATGTAAAGAAAGTCACAAAAAATCAAAACACAAAAATGTGAAAAAAAAAAATAACTATAAGATAAAAAAAAAAAATAAAAAAAGAAAAAAAGAAACCAAAAAATATAAAATAAATAAATATAAAATATTTCCAAAAAACATAATTTAAGAAAAATATTTAAAAAATTAACCAAAAAATAGAAAAAAAATAATAATAATAAATTAAAAAAAATCAATCAAACAAAATAAAAAATTAAAAAACACAATAAAAACAATTAAGAAAAAAAAAGAAAAAAAAAAAAAAAATATATATATATATATATATATATATATATATATATAATATATATATTATATATAAAGGAATAATTTTAAAATAAAAGAAAAAACATAAAAAACAAAAATAATTATCAAAAACATAATTTAAAAAATAAAATTATTAAAAATTAAAATTAAACAAAAAAACGTAGTTGCCCGCTCGCTTGCCCAAGGCCCCACAAGCTCTAGGATGGGCCGGGTCGATTCCCAAAATCAACTTGGCTCTCCTAGGGGCCTGCGGCACCTTGGGCCTGGGTTGGTAGAGAGCTCATGTATCTCCCCGCTCGCCAAGGCCTAATGCCCGGAGGCCAAGCACCTAGGTGCGTAAGCTCAGTGCCAGCCCAAGCTTGAGGACGCGCGGGCCAGGTCAATTCCCGGAATCGAATCATCCCACACAAGGGCTTGTGAGGCTTTACCACTAGGCAGGCGAGGAACTACATGCAACTCCTCACTCGCCCAAGCCCGAGGCCACGTGGACCCTAACCAAAAAAAGTTGACTCAGCCTCGCCTGCCTAGGCTTGAGGCCCCATGAGCCCTTAGCGGGGTAGGTCGTCTCGGCCTAACCCACCCATCGCCTATAAGGCCTCAAGCCTCGGCGAGCAGGGAGCTACATGCAACACCTGTTTTTCCCAGACCCATGGCCCTGTGGGCCTTGAGTGGGCTAGGCCAAGATTACCTGGTTAGGGACAATAGGGCCTTAGGCCTAGGCAAGTGAGGAACTGAATGAACTGGTGGGCTAGGCCAAGTCTGTGAGGTCTGCCTAGGACCCACAGGGCCTTGAGCCTGGGCAAGTGAGGAGTTTCATGCAGCTCTCTGCCCGCCTATATCTAAGGCTTTGTGGGCCCCTAGGTGAGCCAAGTTGATTCTGGCCAGTGGATCCGCGGGCCCCTGGGTGGGCTAGGTCAATTCCCAAAATTGACCTGGACTTCCTAGGGGCCCACGTGGCCTTGGGCGGGCGGGTTGGAAGCTAGGTTTGTTTTATTTTACTTTTTTTAATGTTTTTCTAAGTTTTTCTTAAAGTTTGTTTTAATATTTTTTTATTTTTAATTTTGAATGGTTGTCTTTTTAATTTACTTGTTTTGATTTAATTTTATTTATTTTTTTAAGTATTTTTATGTTTTTAATTTTAAATTTTAAGGATTTTGTTTTATTAAAAGTTACATGCTTTATTTTTATTTTACATTTATTTTTTGTTACTTAAATTCTTATCTAAATCATTTTTTCGGTTAAAAAAAAACTTAAAATCTCATCATGTTTGAATATAAAATTCATAAAAATTTCATAAAATTTGTTATTTTTTTAACTTCTTTTATTCATTTTTTCAAAAACAACTTTTATTTAACATGTTATTTTAGTGAAAAGGACTGTATTTTTTGAATTATATCTATATGTAAAATGTGTATTTTTTTTCGAGTGTTTAAAATTATTATTGTTTAGTGACAATTATTTTATGATTTTATGTGTATTGAAATATTTATTAATAGTATATAAATATATAAAAAATCTTAAACTCAAATAATTAATGTTATTATTTTTTTTAATGTCGCAAAAAAAAATCAAAATTTTCAATATTAAAAACATTGCAAAGAAAACTAAAAAACACATGTTTGGAAAACTGTTAAAAAACAAGCATCCTAGGATGAAAAGCAAGAAGATGAATAATACAACTTGAAAAATGGTTAAATAATTAACATTTAAAAAAAAAATGTGCATACTTAGGATATAAGAATATTTTGAGTGTCAAAAATGTCTTTAAAAAAAATTATCCACACTTCATAAGTTAGAAAATTTGAAGTGTCAAAAATAAGCCCTTTAAGAAAAAGGGGTTGATGTTGCATCAACACTTTTCAAAATAAACATGAAAATCATTAACATTTAAAAACAAATGTTCATACTTGGAACATAAGAAAATTTAAAGTGTCAAAAATATGCTCCAAAAAAAAATGTGTATTTTGAATCAACATTTTTCAAAATTGGATGATATTTTCGCTACCTCAAAAAAACAAGTAATCGGTAAAGTTGTCATTTAATTGGTAACTATGTTATTGGCTTCAATAATAACTCATTATCCTTTTGAGTAACTAGCAAAGGGATATTTTTCAACATTTCTTGCTCAACCTAAAGAAGAAGGGAACTTTGTTCAAGATAAAAAAAACCATTGCAGTGTTGGTAAGCTTCCTCCTTGATACTATCAAGGGAAAAACATTATTTCCCTTCCACCAAAATTAATTTAACATTATTTTCCATATCCTCATTTTTTCTTTGTTATGGAAAAATTGTGTATTTTGTCACCTTCCTTGAGCCATAGACTCTTAGATTTAAGCCTGCACATTTAAGTATCCACATTTATTTCACGCTGAAATAGTAACATTCAATTATATTTTTTTCCTCCATTAAGATCTCCATTGAGAGAGGGGTTTGCTACATTTTTTGGATAAATTTATTCCAAATTTGATTTGAGCAATATGTCTCCTTTTCTATAGCTTTATATTTTTCTTTTTCTTGGGCTTTGAGGGTCACTTTAGCCACTTTAATATTCTAATCCAAAACTTAGATAGGGGACCTAGTGACCCAAATGTTTCAGGACTTAGAGATAATCTTAAAGAGGCCTTCTGAAGGGATCTAAAGATGATTGAATTAAACTGGAAGAGGGACATAACATATTAGTTCAAGAAATTCTAGAACAATGGACTTATGGTCTAAACTTCCACAAGAAATGCTCTAGAGAATAGAGAGAAATGTTGAACTAAAAAATCACTACTCATCAAAAACCCATCCATCCTTGCCATCACATTCCTCAGTCCAATCCTCTGGTTGTTCCAAATGAATTTTATTTTTTTTAGATTTATATCTAGCAAGTCCAAAGGTGTTATTATATCTTCCACATTTTCTCTAAATGGATATTTGGCTTGTGATCCACCTCTTTTCTCCCAAGAATGCAAAATGGTATTAAAATCACTCCAAAAAATGAGACTAGAGGATTGAGTTAGATCCCATACTATGAATAGAATTCCAACAAATAAATTTGTGTTGATAAGAAACTGGCATATAGACATTAATAAAAAAACATACCTTTTGTGAGGGAAAACGAAGAATCTTGATAGATAAGCGATGTGGATATTTCCATTCTTGAAGCTTTTGAAATATTGAAGGGTCTCAAAGAGCGCACACTCCTTGTGAAGCACCCTTTGATTTTTCTGTTGAGGCTCCACTACCTCTCTATACACTTTTTACTTTAATAAAAATTTATTAGCCACCAAGAGTAAAAGAATTAGGTATTCTTTTCTAATCCAATTTTAACTTCCAATATTATTTTTTCATTCCCTAGACATATTGAATTTTGGGAGACAAATTTCATCCTTGCTTATGGATCTTGTACACCCCTCTTGGATAGGAATCACGACAATGTGTTTCTTTACACTTATAGTGACTTTAATAAATGCTTCTTTGACTGACTTTTGAGTCCCGAGGGGAATAATACTTATCATCTTGCTCAGATAAAATATCTCTATTTCATCTTCTTCTTGCTTTTTTCTATGACCTTCCCATAGGAATATCACAAGTAGTATTGCTTCCAAGGACCTCCTCATTTGGTATAATAGAGAAGAGATTGTTGATGGAGGACATTGCAGAGAGAAGGGCTTCTCATTCTTCTAATTCTTCTTCCTCAGGAACTTGCATAGGGATTCAGACATGTTCAAGTGGAGGCATTCCTTTTTATTCCTCTTTGTCTCTAAAGGAAACTTCCTTCTCATGAATATATTCAGAATTTTTGTAATTTTCCTCTATTCTCTCCACTCCATTTAGGTCTTCAAGATGATCATTGAGAGATATTTTATGACCAACTTATAAATTCTCAGAAATCAATCCCTTAAAGGACTTTGAGGAGGAAGTGATAGCTTAGGACCAATTTGATTCTCAAGGGTCTAAGGGCGATTTTGTGGCCTTGAGGGACCTCTTATTCTCTTAGCATTCTTCTAGTTATCTCCTTCTTCCTTCTAGGAGGGAGAATTTGAAGATTTTAAACAATTTCTAGAAATATGACCATATTCATGAAAAACCTTGCATTTGAAGGGAAGTTCGACATAGTAAAATTCCTTGAAGAAGATCCAATGAACTAAAGTTAGTTGTATTTCTTCTATGAAACGTTTCTCCAAATCAACTTCAACACATATTGATTAACAAAAGAACATCCCATCCTTGTGTTATACTTTGTTGATATACTTTCCAATGGAATTAAAAATATTTTTGAATGTTTCATCATTCCAGTAGTGGAGAGAGAAGCAAGCGAGTTTTACCTAGATAGGAGCAAAGGAAGGAAGATCATTTTCAGGGTTGAAATTTGGATTCCATCCGCCGAGATATAAACCTTGAGCTACCATAGAATAAGGGCCACTTTTGACCATCAAGTCTCTATCAAATCTATCTTAAAAATAAAAGGTTAAAACCCCTTCCATAGAAGAACCCAAGACTTTTCCTTTAAGCAAAGGCCTCAATTTCTTATCGATCCAAAGATTCATGGATTTATGGAAGGGCCAAATCCCTATGAAATGGCCCACCAAACCTCAATATTCTAACCAAGGCACCATAGTGTGCGATTGTATAGTGTTCACCGTGACTTTTAGAATTTCTTTAGTCTTCTTTAAGAATTTGGCACAATATGATCTTAGGGATTATGAACCAAGCCAATATAAGAATTTTAAACATCAAATTTAGCGCCTGAGGGTGGTAGAGAGGGACAGACCCATCAAAGCCAAAAAACCATCAAAGATTGTAAGAATTAAGATTTTGGAAATTTAGAATTCAAGCAAAAAAAATCTAAATTATTATTATATTTTGATATATATATATAGTAGAGGAGATGACAATTTTCAATGCATCAACTAAAATTAATTTAAATATACTTTTACCATGCTTACTTAAATGTGTAATTCTTGCAAATTTCTTTCATTGTTTCCTGTTTAACATGAGATGGATAGTTGCAAATTAGCATAGTCTCTGCCACTTTTGGTAGTTATTGGATTAGTTTTTCATTTCAATCAAGGACCTTAAATTTACATTAAATCACATTATTACCATATGACCTAGTTAAAAGGAGTCCATGTGTGTGTGGAAGAAGTGTTGTGCAGGATGGAGGTGTGTGGAAGAAGTGCATGGAGGGGGGAATGTGTATGGAGGTAGAAAAATGTGGAAGATTCCTCCACACTTCCAGACCCTCTGCACCTCTCACACAACACTTCTTGCTAAAAATGATGACACGATGCAGACAAACAATATTCATTTATTTGTCATTATACTTGAAAATATTTGCATCCTGTGTGGAAATTGGAAAAACTATGCAAATAGAATTTCAAGCATTTGGTGGATTGAATCAATATTTTTCTCTCGATGCAATCTTTCCTGAGAAGAAGATACATAAATACTTGTATTCATGTAGTATTGGAACAACAGTTGCAAAACTTTTTCAATGACTAGAAACTCAACCAAACAATTGGAAAATTGAATAGCATGAAGAAGTGACTTTTATTTTTAATTAAAAGTTACTCACAAATTAATTAGCATTGTTCTATAGTCTACACAAATGAATATATCAAAATCAATCATCTTTCTAGTTACATTATATCATATATCACAACATAGACCCTTACCTGATATGTCTTTTCTCCTTGAATTTTTCATTTTAACATATCGGTGACTACTCTTCAAGATTGATGTACTAAACTTACTTGTTCACTACCAAGCATGTCTTTATGGGTTTAAGCTTCAATCCCAGAATCTCTGGCAAGAAAAAATCAAAAGATATCTATGAATATAAAGGACTAATTAGGCTAGATCCAAGGCCTGGTGACAACTAATGTGACGTGTAAAAACCATACCCCATCAAAAAATATTTGATTGGTATCAGTGTGGGATGAGGTTGTTCCTTGGTAACAAGAGATCCACAAACTTGAATGTGTTGCACCATGAAGTTGCCTTCTGGGACAAATAAATTGAACACATCTTCATGCATCCATCCATTCATCACTATGTTATGAGTCACTATTTGGATGGGCACCATGAAGTCGTCTTCCATGAAAAGTGAATTGAACATATCTTGACACATCCATCAATTCCTGACTATAGTACAAGTCACTATTTATTCCCATAAAAAACCTACTCTTGTCGTCGCTTAAACTTTTCCATGATAGATGAACACTAGTATTTAAAGTGAAAATTATATGACCTTCATTGTTGGTAGAAGATATAGCAAACCCTTGCTTTCCACAATACTTAATACTTATTTTTTTCTTAGATGGTTTCTAAAGCTTTCCACATTAAAAATTGTTTATGGATGATTTATATGGTGTGAAGGGGGGAATGTGTGCGGGAACATGTGGAAGAGACATCTGCACTTCCGCAGCTTCCATAGAACACTTCTTTTTAAAAAAATGACACAATGCACAAATAATATTCATTTATATGTCCATTTTTGTCCCTATAAAACTCCTGTAGATTTCTTCTGAATTTTCAATAGATTTTGCCTCTCAAGCAAAAATTATAGGTTGGTAGTTTCATTCTGTTTGGATGCAGTGTTCTTTGGCTACTAATTTTTCCAATTCCAACTTCTAGGCTAAACATTATGGCCCTGTGATGTTCAACATGTTTTTCTAATTGCCTTTCATAACTTAAAATTCAATTTATGGCCCGCCTGTAGCAGTCTTGTAACTATTTTCTTCCTAAATTTAACTCCAATTTCTTTGTCAGTAACTATGTGTACCTTCATATGGATTCCTTTTGGTAATTCCATGTATTGGCTTAGTTTTCCCTCAGTTTGTACTATAGGAAAATTGGCCTACCTGGATTATTTTTCACTTGGCATGCATGCAAGTTGCATTTCTAAACACACACACACACACACAGATATATATAATATATATATATATAAATATATATAGTATATATATTATTATATATATATATAATATAATATATAATATTATATATATATAACCCTCTGTCGAACTTGGATCACCTTCGGGCCCATGAACCACTCTTCTTTGGGCTTGACCATATTTGCGCCCCCTGAATTTACTCTTATTTGGGCTTGGACTCATTTGGGCCTTGCACTAACATTGGTTGGGCCTCGCCTCATTCTAGTCCCACAATACTCCTTCCTTGTGCCCCATGGAAAACGAGTGGTGCCCCCTAGGGATCTCCACACACTCTTGATAGCCATTATTATTAGTATTATTATTATTATATATATGCATAGGGCCCTCCACGCACTCTTGAAAACCATTATATAATCTATGGTAGTTAAAACAATAAAACTAGCAATTTGCCCTAAAGGTGCGAAGATACATTGAAGGAATTGAACATGCCTATGATGTTGTTGCAAAAATGTTGCAAAAAAAGAAAGACAACAACCTAAAGGGTGGAGCATGGAGGGGAGGAAATGTGTTCGTTCTTGCAATAGTCTCACACTTGTGTCGAGATTTGTCTGACAGATGTTGCTCGAACCACCTAGCTAAATCATTTTTTCCAACCATACCACTATGTCAAAATCTTATATACATATTAATATATATATATATATATATATGTCAATTCGATAGTTGATTTTAATGTTTTCATTATAATGGATCGAGTCTACCCCCATGATGTGTCAATGTCATGGTTGGTCCTCCAGTTTTCATTAAAATGGGTCAAATTTACCTACACTGTGTCAATTTGATGGTTGATTTTTAAATTTTTTTGCAATGTGTCAAGTTGTCTTAGGTTAAGATTTTAAAATTGCTATACTTTTAGCATTTAAAAAGTAAATTATTTTTGGTATAACGACTCTTACATTCAGGTGTTCATTTTTAAAGTTTTTTTATTCATAATTCTTTTTCATAATGTCATGGTTGAAATATATTGAAAACTTAAGGTTTTTTTGTAGTCATGATCTTTGGTTTTAATTCCATGGTTGAAAATTTGTCAAAATTTTAAGGTTTCTAAGTCATGATATTTTATGTTTAATGTTATGATTGCAAATAGTTATAAGTATTTTTTCTTTAGCACCATGGTTGAAAATTGTTGGAATTTTAAGGATTTTCATAGACGCAATATTTTATTTTCAATACCATGCCTGAAAATCGTTGAAATTTTAAGGCTTTTCAGAGATATGATATTTAATCTTTAATGTCATGCCTGAAAATCGTTGGAATTTTAAGACTTTTTAGAGATGTGATATTTTATCTTTAATGCAATCCCTGAAAAACATTGGAATTTTAAGGTTTTTTGCAGTCATGATATTTTATTTTTAACATCATTATTAAAAAATGTTGAAAATTTACCATAAAAAAAAGATGTTATTCTAACATCAAAAATTTTCATTTTCAGGGTGTTTTTTTGCACCAAAAAAGTTGGCTTTTATTTCCATTTTTTAAAAATGTTGAAAATTTACCCCAGGAAAAAAAACAATATTCCAGCATCAACACTTTCTGTTTTTAGGTTCCTTTTTCATGTTTTTTTGGCTAGATCTCTCGTTTTGAGGTAATAGTTCTCGTTTGATTGGTAACTTTGTTCAATTACATAAGAGGACATATGGATAGTTCTAATATCTTTTTTCCCAGATAAAGCTTTTGGTCCAGATGGATTTTCAGCTCACTTTTGCCAACACTACTAGCAGATTATCAAACTCAACTTATGTATGATCATTGAATACGTGTTCTTCCACTCCAATATGAGAGGAGGGATCAAATCCACCTTCCTCGCATTGGTGTGAAAGAAATGTCAAGCAGTCTTCCTTTTCTAAGTTTCAATCTATTTCTTTTTGTATGTTTCTTATAAAATTGTGTAGAAAATTATTGTATTTTTCCCTAAGATGTTATTGCCTAAGGTGATTTCATAAAATAAAGGAGGTTTTGTAAGAAAAATACAAATAAAGGATAACATAATTTTGGTGCAAGAATTTATTCTCTCAAGCAAACATAGGAAAGAAAAATGGATGGTCATCAAGTTAGACATGGCTAATGCCTTCAATAGAGTAAGACACTCTTTCCTATTTTCTATTATAAACAAATTTTACTTTAACAATTAATTTATTAGTTGGATAACAAAATGCATTAAGGGCCCTTGGATATCTCCATTAGTCAATAGTAGATCAGTGGGTTTCTTCAAGGCCACTCATGGGATAAGACAAGGATGCCCCCTATCTACTTTGTTCATTGGTTTACATTGTTATATTGAATTCTTTTAGCATAAAGCTAGAATAATAAAGGAGACTAGGTACCTTGCTAGGGATCAGATTCACAAGAGGGATAAAGAGTTTAAGTCATTCTCAGTTTGCTGATGAAACCTTGTTGGTGGGTGGAGCCTTAATCGCCATTGTAGATTATTTTACATTGCTACTAGAAATTTTTGTTGCAGCCTCAAGGGGGATAATTAATGGAATTAAAAGCTTTATCTACACATCGAATATCAATCCTAAAGTACAAAGAATCTTGACTCACTTGTTGGGATATCTAGTTCTAGAGTCTTGGTCCTCATTCTCTTACTTGGGGATACCCATTTCACTAAATTCCTTCCCTCATCCTTCCTGGGATTTGTTACTCAAACAAATATATATCAATTTTTTCTCCATTGAGAGCATAATAGATGAAGCTAGTGGGAAGAGTTATCTTAATCCAACCTATAATTTCCACTCTTCTTCTTTATTAATTCATTACTCTTCTGGCTCCTAAGGGAGTTACAGATTCGTTTCTCATAGAAACAAGGAAATTCCTTTAGAAAGATGGGAAATAAAATTCCAAAGATTTCATTTAATTAAGTGGGTTGTGGTACACACTCCAAAAATACATGAGGGCATAGGAATAAAATAATTCTCCCTTATGTATTTAGAAAAGGGTGGAAAGCTGGTTTGGAGGGTTATTTCAGGAAAAAATGACTCATGGAAGCAAGTCCAGTTGAATAAATATTCACCCAATAAAAGGAGAATCTGCCTAGAATTTCCAAATTATATAAAGGGAATTTCCCATATTTGAAGACTAATCTCTACATCTATCATGTTAATCAAATTGAAGCTTGCTTGGAATCTTGGAAATAGATGTGATATTAACATTTGGATTGCCTACATTATAAGGGATTCTTCCATTAAATCTTACATTTCATTTAATCCTCTCATAAACTAGATTTTAGAACAATGCATATTCACACTATTTGATATATTGATGTGGTTAGTATGCAAAGGTTGGAATGGTTAATGATTGGAGGATGGTCCCTCCTCTTCTATCTCATCTAGTGTTGGATATGGAACTAGAGTTGTCTAGCTGCACTCCCATCTCCTTATTAGAACAATATTATAGAGTATGGGGTAATTCTTTATACACAATAAAGTATGGGTATAGTGCACTCTTCTTTTTGGATAATATTCCACCCAAACGACAATGTGGTTTCCCTTATGCAACTAAGATTTTCTTCCCAAAATTGATATTTTCTGCTAGATGCTAAGCCCACAAAAAATTCCAATGGCCAAAAATATACAGAAAAGAGGAATAGTAGGACCTTAAAGATTATTATTTCTAAAAGAATAAGAAGAAACCATAGCCCACTTATTCCAGGATCACAAGTTTTCTAAGTAGGTATGGGAATGTGTCTTGAAAAACATTGCCCACTGAATTGTATGGTCATCAAATATAATCTATTTCTTCGATTCGTGGGATAAGCATTATGTAGGTTCATTTCAAGAAAAACCACTTTTAAAGAATATTGTGTGGGACATTCCTAAGTTTATAAGCTATAAAACTTGGTTGATCAGAAAGAGAGCTATTTTTCAAATTAAACTCTCATCCTATCTAGAGGTTGCGATGAGAGCGTCCTCTCTTCTAATTGAAGCATTAAATTCTCACAGTTCCTTATAATATTCCTCCCAGTAAGTGGATAAGATGGAAGAACCATGGATTAAATCTTGAATCTACCTGAACAAATCAAACAAAAAATCGAAAAAATAAAATACAAGAAAGCTTAGATTTTCAAAGGATAAATTTGTTGAATGGTTGTTAGGACAAAAAAAAACAAGTTTTATTATATTTATAGGGCCTCAAAATCCAATCCAAGGGTGGGGGGAGACTATATATTCCCCTAGAGGAAAAGAGAAATTTCATATTCTTGGGTCTAGATTTAGCCTTAGCAATCAAGAAGAAGCCTATAGCCTTTACCAAGGCTTACTCTAAGCACTACATTGGAAGTCACCACGTTGACTATAATAAGGAATTCTTCTCTCCTCATCTCTTATTGAAAAAGGATCCTCTCATTATAACTTGAAATTGAAGACTCTCCTTTCAAGAATAAAAGTAACGCTTCATAAATTTGAACAATATGAATCCTTTCATATTATAAGACATAAAAACACAAAAAATGACTTGTTGGTGAGTCATGGAGTTTGTTGGTGCACAGGGGTGACACAGGGTTCAGATGTAAGCCAACAAGGACCCTTCATACATTCGAATTTTCAACACCTATGAGAAAGTGAGGTCTCACTTGAAGTATACTAATGGGTTTTCAAGAACCTTTGAATATTATGCAAGAGAAAAGGAGAAATATAGATGAATATAGCTTCTAAAAACCTATCTCAAACTCAGGTAGTTTCCACATCCAATAAAGAGATTACATTAAAAAAAGAATACATCACAAGTTGAAACATCCCCATTAACTACAACATACATTGGTCAAATGAAAATACAATATCTAACTAGGAAAGTAACTATTTGACAGGAATCCATGATATGAGTGCAAAACTAGCTTCAACACAAATAAGGAAATATAGCTTCATTCATATACAAACATGGTTACTAACACTATGTTCAGCTACAACATATCGACTCAGGAAATTCACCAAGAAATATCTACGAAGAACTTATCATTCATTCATTTATTCAACCATTGGTACCAAAGTGAAATATAATAGAAACCTCTAGATACTCTATATTAACAACAAATAATAGTTAGGCTCATTACAGTGGGGTATCATACATCTGGAAGAGAGTTATAATATCATCATTATCCATTTTGTATCAATCAATAAACCCAAGTATTTTTAGCGAAATAAGTGTTCAAAAAGGTCCCAAAGAGATTTAAGAATTAAGCAGAAGCAACATTAAGTAAAACTTAGTATACAAGGAACATTTATCAAGCTAACAATAGACTATAATAGAGTAACAATAGGAGAAGAATAGTAGTAAAACCACACTTGAATGAAACAACAATACATCAAAACCAAAATAGAACATAATAGTAGTAGTTCCATAATCGACATCAACTTTTTATATAACCTTATTCTTCATAATTATGCACCTGGGAATCTTAGCCCAGCTCACCCTGTTGAGCTATCCATGTACATGTTGAGCTACAATCTATTATTGACCATACTAGGTTGAATTTCAAATAATGACCTCCCATAACTAACCAACTCACATGGATGGATAGTCTAATATCAATCACTAAATATTTCTATTAAGTTGCAGCCTTTGTAACTTCCATCACACATCTATGTAGTTTTTTGGACATCTGTGTGGTGTTAGCTAGACTCTGCTACATGCGGTATTCGTTATTTCCTCCTTACCATGCAGTTTTCCCATAGCCAAATTTTCAATTTTTTCTCCTTTTTCCTCCTTTGTCCCAATAGTCCCCCAACACTATTCATGTCTCACCTTTGAGCCACTTTAGCTTGTTGGCAAACCAATTGAATGGAGTACCTTCTTTCTCTTTGACAAAGACAATTCAATTTTTTTCTTTGCTATTGTCAGATGTTGTTTTTCTTCCTCTTCTTTACTAGGGATCTGTTCTTCTACTTCTATAAAGATGGTTCTTAAGAATGAAGTCTAATTTTGTTCAAACATATCCTTTGTTATGTTTTTCACTACAAAGATGCCACCAATGGCCTACAACACTTCATCCTGGAGCTAATCCAATTTTTTTGCTAACTCCTATTGACCTTCCCTTAACTTATTAATATACTTTCTTAAAGATGCACTCTCTACCATAGTTGTCAATTGGGCAGTGAGAGAGTGGTCGAACTTCTACAAATGGATTTTCTCCTCTATTGCACAGTCTAAATTTGATTTCCAATTCCATTTAACTTGGTGTTGTCTTGCAACTTATTTCATATGCCTAAGTTTGTCTTACACAATCAAATGAACTATTTGTTAAATCCTTGCATAAGATTGAATAATTTAGAGGTTTCATTCTACTTTTCCCTTCTTTGCATCTTCTCTCATGGTGTGGTCAACTTTACTAGAAGTTACAATTCTTCCACTTTTACTTTTAGGCCTTGAACAACCTCCTTAATTTTGGACAACTTTCCCTTTGTGGAAGTATCAATTTCCACTAGGACACCTGATAGTTTACTATATACCTCTTCTGCTACCCATCTTAGTGTTCCCTCTCTCTCTTCAGCCTTCTATCACACTTATACTAGTTGTGCCTATACCTCATAGATCCTCTTTCTAATTGGTGAGTTAAAGTAAAATTATTGAGGCTTTCTAAGATTTGAGCTATACTTCCTATACAAGCAACTATTACAATAGATGTAAAACATGAAAGGGAAATTGAGAAAAAATAAATATTACCTAGGGTAATTCCTGGGCCTGTTATTGAATATTATTGTTCAAAAGGTATACTGCAATTGGGGGAAAAACTAGGGTGCAAAATTTTGTCGAAGTAGAAGATGACTATGAATACCCTGGTCAAATATCTAGTGCAGTAGGTGCACTAGTTGCCTCCATTGCAACCGTTGCCTCCATTGCACTTGGCTCAAGAGTGGTTGTCTTGATGACTCGATAAGGAGACATAGTTATTCCAATTGCTATTATGTTTGATCTTGGTGTTCCCTTTAATATTATGCTACCTTTTGAACATTTATGAAAAGAGGGCTAGTTCCCTACTCCCTCACCTCTTTGATTTTCTCTGCCAAATTTTCTAAGTCCTCCTATGACAGAGAAGTTGTCTCTAGGTTGGTCGATTTCTTAGCCTTCCTTTTCTTTCTTGTGCCCTATTTTTGACTCTTCAATGCTCTCTTTTCACTTCCTTACATTGCTTCCTGTTCTTCAGGGTCCCTCTGAGGTGTTCAAGGATGCTCTTCTTTAGTCTCCTGTGGCCATGGGGGCTCTAGGCATTCCTCCTACTATGGGGTATTTTTCCCTTATTGTTGTGGATCTTGGTGCTCTTCATATTTTCCACTATTAATTATTTATGCCTCTAGCTGCTTGTAAGTGGGTGATATGAACCATTATTTTGGCTAGTCATTTACAATCCATAACACCCTTAGCTTACCAAGTTTGTGTCACCACTGCAGTTGTTTCTTATCTAGGTAAATGTACATGAAATGGAATGTGGCATGGAACCTTACCACAAATTTGTAGGCTTCGATAGTTTAGATATGGATATGAGGTACCTTTTTAATAACATGGTTGATAGCCTCCTTCCAAACAAAGAATGTGACATTGTTTTCCTATTGTCGCATTTTTTTCATGGTATACAAAATAAATCCAAACCTTGGCATGACAAACTCTAGCTTCTCCAATGATAGAAAATATTTTTCCTTTGGAAGATGTCAAGCCATGAGAGCTAACAAAATCTAAAGCCATGAGTAGTGAAATTCAACATTCTTATCTTAGGCCTTAAGAAACTCTTGCATGAACTAATTAAGCAAGAAAGTCACCCACTTCATCTACACACCTTTGACACACTTTGTAGTGGTTGTGACTGCACATGTATGGCATTGATCCCGTTTACAATTCCTGAATAATTCACAATCCATGAGATGTGATGAACCTCACTCATCGACATCTATAGTGGATATTGTCACTCCACTCTATCCTTGAACAATCGATAATGTATCTATAACTTCCTTTGTTAACACCTTCTAATTATTCTTGTGGAACAAGGCCTCTATATATTCACCATCAGTGGGGAGCCTTGTAATTCAAGAGATTATGAGGGTATCAATCTCAATTCACTCATCTAGTGACACGAATCTTCTATGCACACAAGTCAACAACAATTTGATGCAAATGTTGACCTCTGAGTTCCTGCGAATGTGCGGGATATCCTAGATATTGAGTATGCTAGACTTCTCCATTCTTGTGGTCCATTGCTAAACCTCAAGAACCATTGGGTGGCCTATTTTTTTGATTATGTTGGCATATTTTCTTTGGAAATTTCTAGGAACTTATCATCATGGTTATTGTACTTCATTTTATCCACCATTCATAGCATATCTCCTTCCTATATAAATCCTTGTGGAATAAGTGTTTTCATCAGCCTGTTCTTTGGCCATTTAGGTTGCTGAGCCTTGGGTTTTGTAGTTGGCTATGGAGGTGGTGTAGCACCAACACCCTTGGTCCTCACCTTCTTGGTAACCGAAAATGAAGCCATGTTTTAGGTATCTGGTAGCTGAAAGGCCCTCTGCAATGCTTACGACTCTTTGCTCTTTAGAATTGCTAGTCTCTCTAGTTGTGCTCAGAGTTCAAATCTATAATTGAAGAAACACACAAGTAAAGTTAAATTGGATGAAATAATAGTTACATACATGTCTTATGCACCTTTTCCATGTAGTTATTTTAGGTGATTTTGGCACACTCCCATAATAATTTCACCAATATCATATCAAGTGATTTTGCAGCAGGGTACTCCATTTTGTGGACTTGGCTATGTTGGAAATCATGCCAACAAACTCTCTTTCAAAACTGTTGGTCTCAAAAATATTTTTCCTTAAATAGATTTAATGTTGTTTCATTAAATTTCTAGGGTGTCCAATCCATAGGGGTGGCACATTCTTTTGTCACCCACATAATAATTTCGCCAATATCACACGAGATCGTTTTGTAGGTGGGTACACCATTTTGTGGAGTTAACCATGTTGGAAGTCATGTTAACAACCTTTCCTTTAAAATTGCTGATCTGGAAAATATTTTCCCTTAAGTAAATTTAATGTTGTTTCAATAAATTTCCACGGTGTCCAATCCATGTGGGTGGCACATGATTTTGCTGGTGCCTTTTGCTACACTATTTTGGTTCTCATTTATGTCACTAACTACTAGTTGCAGTCCACTTTTCTACTCAGTTCTAGTACCATGTGCTTCATTCAACTTATATTGGACATAGTGTTGTTAGTGATGACAACCAATGTCACTAATGTCAAAGGGGAATATTATAAAGCAACAGTATCATCAATAAGTTAAAGGGATCAATATGCAAACCTAATAATCTTGTGTTATGATGACTAAGTACCTCAAATTTTACTAAGTTTTTATCAAATTTATGATTTCCTAATGAGTATATGGATATTATAGCTAGATAGTCCTCTTGTAAAACTCTTCTAAGATGAGAAGTTATGATTGTTTGAAGTTGGTGTCTATAATTACGACCACAACAACAACTTTATTTTAAAATCATCAAATTAGTTGAATATCACGCATGTTGAGGGAGGATAAAGCTTTGCCAATAAATCAATGGCTTTAGTCACATGAACATGGGCATTGTTTAACTATGTTAAACATTGCACACCTTTCATCTGATCTGATGATGGTCAAAATCATGTGTGGTGGATGATATGTAGAGATGCATGACATTTAACTCCCATCATTGAGCCAATAAAGTAGTGAAACATATAGTGACACGTGGTTGCTTATGACTGGCTCAAAAAGATGACATGGAAATGAAGGATGATGTAGCAATGATATGGCACGACACACTAGTTTGATGATATGAGCAAGGTGACATGATAGTACGGATGACTAACATGTGGCAGGAAAAATTGGCATTTTTAAGTGACCAATGGGCTTGAATTCAAGTGACATGAGGCACCTCCCAAGGGTTTCCACTTGGCGTGATGACATCATGTTAACATTAGAATGCAAGTGATAGTGAGCCTTAAGGATCAGGTCACATGGCTTAACGAGTTGTTCCCAAAAGATCATGGAAAAGAAAAATAGGGGTAAGGTCATATTATTGAGGTTATATGGTTATCTGGTTTCCAGAATCCTTGGCATAAAGCATCAATATTGAGGTCAGACCATATGCCCTAGTTCACACAAACAAACCTATCTTTACATGTGTGTGTGTGACCATAACCCATGCTAATGTAACTTGGCAATAATGAGTTCAGTGGTCCTATGGATAACTGAAGTAGTATTAGTGTGGATTTGTGGTTAAGTGACTCTGTGTGGGTTATTTGATTATGAAGGTCATTATTTTTAGTCTATGGTGGGGCTCTTCATAGTTATATATTGTATAAGGCCACTAGGAATTTTTTTTTTCACACGGGTTGCAATGTTATAGCTTGAGGCTCAACATAGCGTCATATTGTATATCCCGAGAATTAGATGGGGAAAATTTTGTTGAAATTTATCCATGGTGAAATTCTTTCCTTGGTGAAGAATTTTTCCTACTTTAACCTCTTGATAGAGTTGTATGTTTTGCTAGTGAGTACCCTTCATCTTAGTGTCCATAATCTAATTAGTTGTAGCCTGAAACTTACATGGAATATGATGTTGGTCATGTCATGGTTTGTACTTAGATTTGAATTTTTGTAAGGCATCATGAACTTTTTATTAGAAGCGTTGGAGTCCTTCAACAAATTTGGTTGCACAATCTTCTTCGACATGAGCATCAGAGGACTTTGTTGGTGAATATACCGTCAGAAAAGTGACATACATAGGGATTGCTAGTTGGAACTGTAAACATGTTTTAAAAGAGCTAATAGAGTTGTAAAGAGATATTTTGTAGCCATGCTAAACATATGAAAGGTTTTAATCTAGTGTAAGAAACTGTGTATTTTGGAAGTGCTAGGGCACCCTTGTAGGTGAAGTGAATATATCTCTGGACCCTTCTACAAGCTTGTCCAGCATCTTGTTTTCTATAAAGAGAACTTGCATTGAAGCTCTATTGGTTGAAATGACATATTTTTCACCCTCTGAAAAAATAATGGAGAATAAAAAATTGGAAGTATGAGATACTACCTTCTTGCACTGTTTTAATGAGATCAATTAAATTTCAAGAGTTGAAACTACCTTTAGTATCCTGTAGAGATGATCCCCTTGAGTAACAATGACACTACGAGGTTGAGACTCATATAAGACATAATGTTTCCAAATATAAGGTTGTCCTAAAGGAGCATCACAAACCTAGAGAGGGGAAACATGACGCATTACCTCATCTATGAAGGGTTTGATGTTGTAGGACAAATGACACTACTAGTTGACATGGATGTCTCGTCCATGGCTCAGACAACCAATAATTTATAGTTGGGCTTGTGGCACTATTTCTAGCTTCAATATCTTGATGACATTAGCTGAGATAAGGTTTTTTGGCTCCCACTTTCAATAATGAAATGTAGCAGGGTCTACATCACCCACATCTATGAATGGAAGAGACACTTTGTTACCGGGAATAGTGTCCACTCGGATGCTTCTATTCCCACTAAGATGGGTGGCTATCTTAGAAACAAACAAGTAAAGTCTACTTTTGTTTTCCTTTATGAAAATATACAAGAGGAGAACCAAGAAGACCAACCTTAGTCTTGCGCTTGATTTCCTCTCCTTCTTGATAGAGCTTCGCCGCTTCTTCTTCGTCTGTCCAGCTTCAAAGAGCACCTGTAGAATCATAGCAACATACTACTATTGAAGAAACAAAGATCTATATTCATAAATAACACAGGACCAGATGTGTGTTAACCATACAAATGCATATATAAACAAGTACACAAGAATATGGAGGAAAACTAGAATAACTTTATTAAGATGAAAAGTAGCAAGAGGATTACAACCATATGTTCTGACCCAGCATCATCCTCCAGCTAGAAAGCCCTTCTTCACCTCAAGCAAAGCTTAGATCACCCAGAACTATGAATGTACACCAGAAAACCAACAGCACTTCTCTATAAGATACAAAAGTCCAGCCTCTGGATCTTTGTGATGAGGGATCCATTTATAGATGATTATAGGGAGGTGATTCATCTTCTGGGGTCTTGATTAGTGTCTTCTCTCTGATATTTCCTGCTTCCACTTGGAGAATGATGATCTCTTACTCATCCCTGGTCAAAAATAGAGAGGCAAGTGTTAGAGGGGAAGCTTCTAGAAGATTCCATGATCTTCCACCTCACGTTTTGTCCTTGCCATTTGTCCATTCGCGACCATCGCACCCTACAGAGGATAAATTCAATATGCATCGTACCTTGTACATTGGGAAGGTGATATGCATCACACCCTCTGCACTGGGCTTTCAGTATGGTCCAGTTTTGACCATTTAAGAGTAGTTTTTAATGGAGAACTTCTGGGAGATGATGTGATCAACTGACCTTGTTCCTTTAGGCAGTGAAGCAACAATTTTAGGGACTTAGGAGCCCTCAGTTTATGGACATTTATGATTGGGGTTGAAGTGCACAAAAATGTCTATAATAGTTGCCCCCTAAAGCATGAGGTCGTTAATCTTTTTGATGTCGGGTGAAATGCTTTACTATGAGGATCCGAAGTTTTTTCGAGCTGGGAGGTGACCTAAAATAAGATACAATAAAATACATTAATTTGACAACATTTTTTCATGATCTAGCTTAGGCGGGCATTCCCATGCTCAGCTTTATAAATTCATTTTCATGTACATATGACAGACAATCGTCTGTGTGACAGACTGATGATATGGACTCATCATCCTTTGATTTGGATGATCATCTATTCGGAAATGATGTACATTTGATGTCTTTATATTCCTGAATA
>APFE030221764.1:3342-18683 GCA_000404065.3 Pinus taeda
GGGGATCTTTCTTTTTCTCCCATCTGTTAGTAAAGGCTTGGTAAAGCTCATCAGGGGTTGTGATGGTATTTACAGGAAGTGACCTGAACCAAGTTCGGACATCACGTGTTAGGCTTTGGACAAAAATTCTCATCCTCACACTATCATCATCTATCTCATAGTTCTCAAAGTGATCCTGCATCCTCTTGGTATGTTGAATAGCAGAGTAAGGACCAGTGGAGTCAAAATATGAGATTTTGGCTTGGTAATCTTGAGGTAAAGCTGCAGGATTAACAGGTAATTGTAGAGGTGCATATCTGTTAGCCATATTCGCAAGGTTTTGGGGGATTGACAAGGGCAATTGGGACAAAAGGAACAATGGGAATCATGGGGGTAACAGGTGTAGCAGAACCTAGAGTGTTGGTCAAGGGAGTATGTGCAGTGGATGAAGATGTGGGAGGAGGGCTTTGAGATGTGGATGGAGAACTAGGGGCACTGGGGTTGGACCGGAAAAGAACCTTAATTAGAGTGGAAATGGGGTTGGGGTGAACTGTCTCTGGACTTAAGTCAGCAAGCTTATCTCGCCCTTGCTGCTTCTTAACAAATTTAGGGATTGTGTTAGGATTTTCAAAGACAGGGGGTGGATTTGGGTCAGGATTTGACCTAGTGTACCGTGGATTCTTCTTGGGAGCCAGTTTCTAGACTAGTTTTTGAGTTTTTTAGGAAAATTTTATATCTGCAAGGACTGGACAAGATTTTGAAATGGCTATATATATCTCAAAGCTAGTGTGAAGATTGACTGAATCAGCTCTTCCCTAAAGCTGTTAGCGTTTGAACAGAAACAGTTTGGAAAGCTTCTTGACTGATATTCAGGTTTCAAGTGTAGCTTTAGGAGATATATAGTAATTAGAAAATCCTAAAGAAGTCCCCAGTGGAGTCGCCATTTATGTTAACACCCAGGTTGTTCCCTTTGACTCCCAAGGGAATACGGCTGGGGTAACCACTAACCAATC
The DNA here is from genome assembly GCA_000404065.3 of Pinus taeda. Classification (NCBI taxonomy): domain Eukaryota; kingdom Viridiplantae; phylum Streptophyta; class Pinopsida; order Pinales; family Pinaceae; genus Pinus; species Pinus taeda. The sequence goes on from APFE030221764.1 coordinate 4,335, forward strand.
TTTGGATTACAGCTTCTAGCCCAACTATAATCAGAGAGGGCACTCTCTTTATGGTTTGTCTCTGTTCTGTGGAGATTTTAGGCTAGTTATGAAGTAAGGGTTTTGGTTTATGTTTGGTTGGAAGGATGTCTTTCTGTACCTAAAGTGGAAATCTGCAGATAATGTTAGTTCATTGGGCAATGGAGTCTGTGGCTACTGGTTGTTGAAATCTTGATTTTGAGCAGCTAGGATTACAGGGCCATTTAAATACTTCATAAAACAAACTTGAAATTACGATGGTGAAATGTAAACAACCAGTGGAAAGCAATGAAGAATTTTCCACTAAGCTGGGGTATGGGAAAGAGATATATTCCTCAGGAGCAAACTTGAATGCCTGAAACAATAATCACTGTGAAAGATATAGCGTGAAAGGGTAGCAATTAAGAATTACACCTTTATTACTATAACTGAAGAAAAACATTTATAACAACTTAGATTGAGTTCAGGGTAATCTGTAATTAAATCCTGGAACTATTCTTTTTCCTTGCCATTAACTGTAAAGCACAAAAGCATGAAAGAGATATGAAAGATAACAAAACACATAACAAAGAGTTGTAAGGAAAACTTATTGTGCCATGAAATACGCAGGAATCCTGTAACTTTTAGCTAAACACCACAATGCATCAAACAACACAGAGCTTTGGAAATTCCACCGCCTTTGTATTACTTCTCTGAGAAATTACAGTAAAAGAACTATAGAAAAGATATCAACAACATTCAACCCCTGCAAACTCATGCGAGGGGGAATATATAGAAATGTTTCATACAAAATATCTCAGGCATTGAGTCATCTGAGAAATAAATATCTTCATTAACTCGTATAGGAAAATCAGATAAGAAGTTATTGCAGCTTTCAATACAACATGAATGCTCTTTAATTCTGTCAGAAGATTTCGACCTTTGGAGGTCACTGAGTCGGTTGAACGCTTTGTTATAACTACTGAATGACGTGTCTTTGAAGCTCTGTCCTCCTGTAGCTTTTCGGCCCTGTCACCTGTGACTGTCAGTGCTATTGTGGTGGCCGAATAGTTTCGCTGAGTTGGCTCAGCGCTTTTCCTCCATACATGCTGATATATCAAAATCTTCTTGTGCATGACAACTTACATATTCAAATGGAAAAAACTTGATTACTGGCTCTGGTTTAGTAGTAATTGTATTAATCCATTCCAGACTTCCTGTGTGGGCAATTGATGTCTTAAAATTACCTCTATGGTCTCATCTGCCTCTGTATATTTATAGAAATTTGGAGGCGCATCAAACAAGTGATTGATTTCATTTATGATAAAAAATAAGCTCTCTACCCTGTTGTAGAGAGTCTGTCCTGATTTTGGCCTTGATTCTGCTGAAGTGCTGGGCTTTTCTGCAATCTGATTTGTAGCAAAGGTGTTGACCCTCTTGGCATAATTTTCATGGGAAAGTAGTCTTCCTGAGGTGCCCATTAGGCTAGGAAGACCTCTGTTCTGCAATGCTATAAATTTGTCCATGAATTTATTAATGTCTGTCTGCATATCCTGGCTTCTTCTCTCTAATGTCTGTACCAGGTTTCTTAGTGTCAGGACCCTTTTGACCATCGAAATGGTCTCAGTCCTGTTGGCAATTCCCATTTTGACTAGCTGAGAACTTGTTCTGTAATTAAGCTCATTAATCATTCTGGTGGCAGCCTCAGGCATACTGCCTAGAGATGCCCTTGCTCTTTGGATTTCCCTATGTGCTTTTCCAATGAGCCCCATCTTCTCATGAATAGCCTCAATATATTCCCACTGGTCTATGATGGATTGGCCAATATTGGCCCATAGGACTCTCTTGAGCTCGGTTGTTACTTTCTAAAGTGTGAGCTCTTTTTCTAGCTCATTTATCCTCCTTTTGAGAGTCTTTATCTCTCTTTCTCTCTCAGCTACGTTTTGCTTGGATTTATCATATTTTTCATTGAGTTTAGCCAAAGTTTCTTTGGCTTGATTCAGTTCTGTCATTTGGGCCTCCAAGACCTGAATTTCATTCCTGAGCTTCTGCATATCAAGACTTTCAGCCTGCTCTGTTGTTGGTGCTGAGGTAGAGGGTGTTGTTTGCTCTGTCTGCTGAATCGGAGGGGAAGTGGTCTGAGGAGATTCTTCCAGATTGACTATTTCTGGAGGAGGCTGTGAAGTTTGGCCTGCCTCTTTTTGTTGCAATGCTGCCTGCAGTGCAGCTTCTGATTCACCCAACTTTTCTTGTGTTTGGATGAGTTGTTTATACAGTGACACCAGAATAGCTGTTGCATCCTTGTCATGTCTCAACTGGGCAAGTTCTTCAGTTTGGGGATGAAGAGTTGCTGGGATCTTGATCATTTTCCTTAATGCTGCCATATCTGCATCCCTTAGCTTCAATAGCTCCTGCATAGCTTTGACATCCTTAGGATCATGCCCAAGCTCTATTATGATGTCCTCCAAAGCTTTGATCCTATTGTCTTTTGTTTGAGAGGATGCTCTTTCCAACTCAAGTTATGCAGTTGTATTATTTAGGCTATTTTCTAGCTTGTAGTTCACCAATGTTTTATCTGCCAAGGAGGCATATACCATCTCACCCGTTTGCTTATGTAATTCAATCTAATCCATCGGGTGGATGTCCTTGGGAAGGACCTCAAGGTTGGTCCTGATGTAATCTGCAGCTAACTGTGGCTGCTACACGACTGGCATGAAATGGCTTATAATCATCTTGCCCTCATGGACATCATAAGCAGACATAAGTCTTTGCTAGTTGGTGGGAGCCATTTTCAACAAATGATTATATAATTGTAACCTTATGGGCTCATTCCTCTTCTTTATGTCCTTGAACTGCTGCTTGATGCTCTGTTCCCCTCCTCTTTGTTGGCTTGAGGAGCTAACTTCTCCTCCTGTTGTCCTCTCTTGTTCCTGCTGGAAGGAACTTGCAGAGGCATCCATGCTAGGTGGGCCCATGCCCAAAGATTGCCCTATTGGCATTTCTTCCTCTGAAAAAGGATTCAATCTTTGCCTCTTTTCCCCTTGAGTTGTTGATGTAGTGAGGGGTGTCTCTCTGTCCCTTTTCCTACTTATGTCCTCTCTTTGTGGGGTTTGAAGGACTGAAGCATCAGCTCTTGCTTCTGGCCTAGGAGGCACAATCTGTGGTGGTTGCTGCTCAATGACCATTGGGGCCTCTGCTGTTTGCTCTTCTTGCACTGGTTGCTCCTTTTCTGGCTGTTGTTGTACTTGTTCTTGCTGTACCTGTTCTTCCTGAAGTGGCTGCTCTCGCTCCATTGCTTTCTCCTTTCCTTTGCTAGAGGTTTGCTCTGTAGCTTTGACTCCCTTCTGATGTGCTGTGGAGGATGAGGCAATTGCTCCCACTTGAGTGCTTGTAAGAGCAAATACCTGTGCAGGAAGTTCTAAGTCAGCCATCTTTAGGAGATTTCTTCTTGCTCTTTCATTTAGTTCTTCTTGTGTGACAGTTTCCTATAATGTGCCTCTCGTCCATTTTGGTTGATTTTCATATTTTTCTATGCGAGGCAACCTCACATGGTCATAAATGGGCAGCCTATACTTGACGCTTCTTAAGGTTATGAATTGATTGGGGTCATAAGGTTTCCAGAGGAAACTGGTCTTTAGGCCAAGGCCTTCTAGCATTTTGTCTACCTCTTGCCAGCCTTCCTCCCTTTTGTTTAAAACAAAGTGGCCCAATTGGTTTTTTACCTTCAGCTGCGCTTTCTTGCCTTTGCGTCAAAAGTTCTTCACATCGGCATTCCCAAACTGCCTGAAGTATTCAAGGGCAAGCAATATCATAGGCACATATTTGGGCAATCTATATGGGGGTAACTCACAACCATATATTCTAATAACGGTGTGATTTTCGTAAAAATACCAATCCCCAATGTTGTATACCTTGGACAATTGAAGGATCCTCTGCATCTCATCGGTTAGTCTTGGAGGAGGTGAGCTCAGGAATAGAGACATGGCTGGGTGGATGAAAAGGTTTATAAACTCATAGTAAGTGTATGGAGAATAGGCTCTGCAGTGAAAAATTGAGGTCCAATACACTACTGACCTTGGATTTCCTTGTGCATCCACTCTTTTCATATCAAAAGAAAGTTTCTCATGTTGATAGTATAAAATCAAGTGGTAGATGTAGGAGGAGTATCTGAACACCCTTTCCCTTGATAGGTTCATCAATTGCTCATGCATTTTGTCTGATATATAGGTGGCATAGTCATAGTAGATTGGAGTTTTGCCAGGGGAAAACATGAGCATCATTACCAGTACAGTTTCATCAAGATACTCAATTGAGTTATAACCTAGAATGGGACTGATCATATCTGCAAGGTCCCTGCCCAGTGGGTTGAGGTAGACATGCAAAATGGGAGGGTACTGCACAGTCTCAGATTTAATATATAATTGGTTGAACTTGGTGATCTGAGCATCTATCATCTTAGCTCCTTGATTTATCAAATCAAACAAAGACAAAGGAATCAATTTCTTCTCAGTCTTGAATTACAACATCTCTCTGATGGCCTCAGGGGTAATATAGAAAACAACTGAGCCTGAGGGGTCAAGCATAGCTCTCTGAGTGGGATCATAACCTTCAGCACATAGGTGAATTAGGTCAGGAAATTGATTGACTTGAGGAAGCTTGAAGATTGGGAGGAAGGAATCATAAATGCCCAATACATCTGTTCCAGTCTCATGTTTGGCTTTTAATTCATTCAGCAGGTGGATGTGGAACTTGCTTGTCATTAGAAATTCCTCTGAGATTTGATAATCCAAATCTGCTAAATCCTGCCACTCCAATTCTCTCTGAGGGGCATTCAAAGGGGCAATATTGAGGGCCACAGGTGCTACTGGTGTATCCATAGTTACTTAAAAACTCTGCTGATAAGTGAATTAGTGTTACTGTGCAGAGTAACAGGAAAGAGCGTTTCTTTGAAGGAGAGGTGATTTGTGGAGAAACAGAGGACGAAAGGGTAAACTGCAGCAATTGAAATACTGCACACAATACTAGAGAAAGGGCAAATACTTGTGTTTAACAGACTTCTTTCACAGTAATTAGGTGTAGGTTCGGGTTCCCTGTTCACGACTGCGCGAACAGAATACAGGTTTTTGTGAAAACTTTGGTAACAAGGCTTAGCCAGTGAATTTCGACCTTCCAACTTCAAATGGGAACTGGGCGCAGGGGATTTGCCAGTGAATTATGTGTTTTTTCTGTGTTTTAAGTGAATATAGTCGATTTGCAGACAAAACCAGGCGCATAGAGGATTCACAGGGATAAATACCTGGTAAACTGACAGTCCGGGTCACAAATGCAGGTGGGTTGGCGCGCCGATGGTCTCCAAGTTGAATTCAGCAGGTTGGCGTGAATTTGGTCGTAAAATACATGCAGAAAACGCAACAAACGTTTATACAAAAAGTGCAAAAAACGCGAAAAATTGGCCAAAATATGGATTTTTTGGAACATTGGCGCCTTTTTCGGATGACGTTAGCATGACGTCATCGGGTGGGGTCAGGGTTGGATGACGTCAGCATGACGTCATCAGGTGACATGGTAGCTTATGAGTGGTCCACGGGGATGGTGAGGTGGCGGACATGTGGAGCAATGGCGGACGGGGGTGCGGACGCGGTAATGACGTAGCAGTGACGCTGGCAGTGACGTTGGCAGGCGGATTGCCGGAAACCGGAAACCGCAGGGGGTATGATATCACACCGATTTTCATATGGAAGTGGAGTTGTTAGAGGGGGCTCCGATACGCTGTGGGGGCGACGCGTGGCCGAGGCCTGACGTCGCCCTCTGACAGATATCGGAAGCTATCTTTCAGACGTCGGGGCCGGTCCGATATCCATGTGAGCCGTTAGATGAAAAGCACCTGATCGGACGGTCGACGGGTCAATAACTTGTCTGGACGATATGGTGTCGGGCGGGCAATAAAAATGTATTTTTTATGGGATTCGTGCCTGGCGGGACATTGGAATATTTGCGAATTTGTATGGTTTTTCAGTGTATTTCTTTATAAAGTCGCGCATAGCTCCAAAACTTAGGATAAGTCGGAAAAGTTGGTTTTTCAATGTATTTTTGCCATTTGAGCGGGTTAGGGGTGAAAATGGGTTTTTACAAGGTTTTTTAAGCAAATGATGGGTTGAATGGGTAAATGAATTCTGAAGGAGGAAAAGAGGTAAGGCTTGGGTTCTTAAACTGACCAGATGTCAATTTAATTCCCTAGTGGTGAACATATGGCTATAATGCCAAGGGGGGGATATTTATAGAATGCTTGGGGTTTATACACCATGGTGTTATAATAGTAGGGAAAGGGTGATATAGGGAATTTAGATAATAGAAGTTAGGGGTTAATATGGAGGGAAAAGGTGAATGAGGAGTGATATCACTAAGTTTATTTGAAAACCACTTAGCTTAGGGAGTAGATCAAATTGAAAAGAATTTTGCACAAGAAATGTGGCTCTTAAAGGAAACCAGAACCAACATAAAACCTTGAATTCTTTCACAAACACAACTGGTGTAGGGATGTTAGTAATGAGTGTAAAACAAGGAAAAAAGGAAGTTAGACATGCTCCATTGTGTTGTTTTCCTTATATTGACCAGCAAGATTCAGTTTGAAAAGGAATACCACTTCTGCAACATCTACCTACCCATCTACTTGCCTAGCATTTTTTGTTTTTTCTTGGAGGGTGCACTTGGACTTGCAGACCCTTATGTGCCTTTTCTTTTCCATTGGATTTTTCTTTTGATTGCCTATTTAGCACTGCCCTTATTGCTTCCAAGGCCCCAGATTACGCAGTTAGGAACCTTAGTTTCTCTGCCTAACTATTGGTCTGCCAAGATTAAATAGTTTGGACAGACTTCTTTCTCTATTCTATAACAGAAAATTGAAACATGGCATGATCCAGATTAGACTGTTGGACCATCCATCAAAATTCAGTAAACATGAAAGTATGTACACACCTTGTCTTCTCTTGGAAATATGGGATCTTTGTATCAGCAAAGCAGAGCATATTTGGCATTTGAATTTGCCAATCATGAAATATGAAACCTATTGGTATAGGTATCCAACAGACCTCTCATAGGCAAGATAAGGAAAAAGATAAACAATTGGACATTTTTGTCCCTAAATACCCCTAGCCGGATAATCCTACTAAAAGTAGTATTGCAGTCCATCCTAATATACTAGATTTCTAGTCAAGCTATCCCTACATCTATTTGTCAAAAATTAGGAGATATGTTTAAGAAGTTTTTATGGCAAGGAACAGGTAAAACACGAAAATGGGCATTACTCTCCTGGCAATGGCTCAACAAACCTATCAAAAATGGAGGCTTAGGTTTGCGGGACCCTTATATACTCAACCAAGTGGTGGGAGTGAAACTATGGTGGAGGTGGACACAGGGCAGATAGGACCTATAGAAGAAAATTTGGAAGAAGAAATATAAGGTAGCAGAGAAACCAGAAGACAGGATAAGAAGCCAAACAGAGGAAAAATGATCAGCAATATGGAACTTGGCCAGGAACAATAAATATTTGATAAGAGACTACAACTTTTGGGAGGTAAGAGAGGGGGACATAACCAAGTTCTGGGAGGAATCCTGGTAGCAGCGAGAAAAGATTCTCCACAAAGAAGCCCTCCAAGAAATCCAAGAATTTACCTCCCGAATAAAGGGGGAATTGGTCCGAAACTTCTGGAAATCAAGCATAGGGGAATATTAGCGAAATTGGAAGCAAAAGGATGACTAGGTATTAGCCACAGAGTTGGCAAGTTGGGGAGATTACCACAAAGAAATGGCATCTAGGAAAGTGGTGGTTAAAACAGGGCAAGATATACTCAGATGGGGAACCCGAATAAAAAGCACGTTCTCTATAGCAGAAGGGTATTACTTAAAGCAAGGGAAAATAGACAACAAGAATAAAAAAAATGGAAAAACATTTGGAAAATCAAGACTTGGCCTAAAGTAACCTTCTTTCTATGGATTTTACACCATGGTCGAGCACTAACCTGGGATCAAGGTCCTTCACGATGCGCACTCTGCCATGAGTAGGAGGAGATGATGGAGCACCTAACCAACAGCTGCACTGTCAGCAGCAACTTGTGGAGTAGTCACCAACAACTATTTGAAAATTGTCATAGAAACTACCATAATATAAAAAATACTTTGGAAAACTGGCCAAGAAAACCTTACCAGAACCAGTTCTTAAACCGCGCATGGATGCTTTCAGTAGGGTTCATGCTATGGAACAGCTAGAAGGAAAGAAACAATGTGATCTTTAAAGAAAAAAGAGAACTCCAGCCGAAATATGGAAACAAACAATCCAAAATATTAGAGAAACAATTTTAACAGAAAGGTGGCATGATGAAGACTAAAAGATTAACCAAATAGAGGAGAGAATTTTGTAGAGGTTACATTTAAACCAAAGCATGATAGGCAGAACCCAAAGTAAAAACAAAAATAGAGAGGTTGAGGAGATAAACACTTACAGACATCCACCACAAGGCTTTGTCAAGCTAAAATTTGACGAGACAGCAAAACGCAACTCGAGAGAAGCAGGAATAGGGGGGCTATTAAGGAATGACAGAGGGAAAACTCTGAGAATTTTCGTGATGGATTGTGGAGAAGCAACGAACAATGAAGGGGAGTTACACGCACTGAAACGCGGACTCGAAATTGCAATTTGGGAAAATCACCAGAACTTTCAAATTGAAGGTGATTCAAAACTGGTAATTGACATGGTAAAACCACTGGAAAATAAGACACCGGCGGAAAACATTAGTAGGAGCTGGAGAACAACATGGTTAACCAGTGAAATAGGGAAATTGATCAATGGAATAGACTATCTGATTCCCACACACATAAGGCGAACAAGCAACAGATTGGAAGACTAGTTAGAAAATTGGGGAAGTCGAAATAGGGGAAGGAGGATGGAAATCGGAGGAATAGAGATCCCTCACCTGAAGGAGAAGGTGCAGCTGCAGAACCTCCTAGATGTCGATAATGGTGGCAATAGCGATCCAGAGAGGAATGTTCAGGAAAAGGCAACAAGTGGCAGACGTGAGGAAAGGACACAACTGGTGACAAAAGATAGGCTACACGTGAGAAAGGAATAGAGTAGGGCAGGTGACATAGTTGGGCAGCTGACGGAGTAGGGTAGGGATAGATCGTATCCCGAGGATCCAATAGAGGTGCAATCAAGATATGAGATGGAAGAAGGGAGGTGTGGAGCTAGGCAAAGGGTCAGAGAAGGGATGGCAAGTGGCAGTAGAAGGACAAAAAGTTATGGTAGGAGCAGCCAGGAGGACGTAGGAGTTATGAGGAGTAAAGATGGACAAAACGGTCGAGGCACATCTCGAGGAAAGGACTCGAGAAAGAGTACCTGGAAAGAAAATTGAAAAGTCGAGGTTAGAAGGGACAAAAGGATAGGAATAAACCAAAGAGGGCCTGAGGTGGCACTAGGAATTTGCATGTAGCAAAGCACGAAGCAGGCGGGAACAGAGAAAGGTGGTAAACAGGAGCAACGCTCAGACAAAGCCGACGACAACGACGGGGAAATGTGGTATGTATACTTATTCTCCTGTTCGGTCATTCTCTTTGTAGCTAGAAGTAGGAGTCTATGTAATTTTCCTAAGGTAACTATGAGGCCAAAATTAAAAGGTAGCTATAGCTTGTCACTAGGATACCTGAGACTCAGGAAGCTGTGTCCTTACTGGACGAGAGGCACAAGCCAGAAAGTCCTAGCTCCAAGGACATCTGCCAGTCATCTGGGCAAAAGGAATCAAGGCCTCCTGAGGAAAGGAAAACCCAAACCCAGGAAAGCTCTCAGGGTGGGAAAGGTGGAACCTCAGGAAGACGAGATAACCCTGCAAGCAACAGAACCCTTGATTCTCTCATTCCTGTAGAAAAGACCAGAAGGATAAAGAGTAGGAAATCCCTAGAACATAGGAGAATCTATCCTTGTCGACAGTCAGAGAGACAAGATGATCTATATAGGCCCTCAGAAACCTAGCAACAAGGGAAACGAGGGGTTCCTATGGCCATTTTAAGTGGCAGAAATGAATTGGGCCGAACTATAGGCCGGTCCATGGTGTGTTCGGTGCTGTTACACCATTGTCAAACCCCTGGAAAACACAATTCTGGCAAGGAAAGGGTGGTAAGAAAATGGATTAAAAATCAAATTCTAAACAGTGTTACTGATTTATGGTATTATGTCTTGCTAGGTAAGAAATATTCCGTAAAGCAAAGCATTCAGTCAAGAAAAGAGATGGCCTCGCAGAAAGTGAGAAAGGTTCCAAAACAGGAAGAGGGAACTAGTAAAAATCTGAAAAGGAGAGGAAGGAAGTTAGAGGCTAAGCATAGGATGTACATGATAAATGCTTACATGGTGGGGAACCCACCCGAAATTCGGGAGCAAATAAACAGTTGGGAAAGAAAGCTGAGATTAATCAACTCGAATAAGGATGTCCCCAAGGGAGAGTGGGAGGCCATGGTACCAAACCCAGGATATTCGCGCAACCACAATTCGCTTTTCAATAAGTCGATTCAACATTACTGGATAATGATGCATGTGGTAGCTAGATCTATGGAAATGAATCAAGTTGTCCGAGAGGAAGAAGAGGGGGGAAGGAGGCAGCGGAACGAGCAGTTATGGAATCAGAATTAGGAAGAGTTGGAAAGCATCAAATCAGTCCTTCTTAAGGAAATAGTAGAGGTATAGTTTCAGGCCTCCCACAACATTCTCATCCTGGGAAGAATAGAATAGATGATGAGGGAGATGAAATGAATGATGGAACAAAGCACTGAGGTCCCTCGATCAAGCGCCAAGGTGCCTACTCCGATAATCTCCTCAGATGAGGACTTATGCAAGTGGTCAAGTCTATTAGTGTTTTTTTTTATGCAAAAAACTGATATCTGATGTATTACCTTAGAATAAAAGCTAGGATAATGTGTAGAGCTTGGAAGAGCAGATATGTTAGAAACACTAACATGAACATCTTCAAATTTTAGTCTCGATTTAATGCAAACAAGTGGTTGCTTGGTTTCTTGCAGGTAGGTTAACCACCTAGAACATATAAGGATGGATGTAAATTTTGTTTTTGAAATATAGATAACAGCTGTGCCAAAGTTAACAAAAAAAATAATAAAAAATTTAAATAATAATAAAAAAATACAAAAAATACCCTTAGCCTAATTACATTTCATACCCCACTTCATTCATGGTGGCTATTACTTCACGACTTAATTGATTGTTGCAATCCACTAAGGTAATAGTCTATTACAATGAAAATAATATTAATAACTACTAAAATGAGTAAAATGATTAAAAAGAATTAAAGTGATAGTGATGCAAGATGCTACAATAACAAATCCAAAATTAAAATAAATCTAAACTAATTTAAATAATAATAAAACTTAAATAATAATAATAATAATAACAAAATATAAATACTAAAAAAACTTAGTATAATTACATTTCATACTCCATGTCATTCATGGTGGGTATTACTTCACTACTTAAAAATACTAAATCGATTTTGCAATTCCTTGATAATAACTAGGGTAATAGTCTATTACAATGAAAATAATAATAATAACTACTAAAATGAATAGGGTGACTAGAAACAGTTAGAGTGACGGTGGTGCAGGATGCCGCAGTCCGGTGGGGGCGGTTTTGGCGGCGGTGGAGGGTGTGTCAAAGGTTTTTGTGGTGTTTCGAAATTTCAGTTTTTTTGTTTGCATTATCTATTGAGGCTGTAATTTTATTGAGACAATAAATTTCTGTCTTAATCCAGTGAGAAAATTTTAAGATATTTTAAGCATTGATTGTTTAAATCACTGGAAATAGATTTAGCATGATTTAGAAGTTTTAAAACCTTTAAAATTTTGAAGTTTGAAAGTTGTGAATTAGATTTTTAAAAATTATAATATAATTTTGTCAAAATTTTACAGAAAAATTTTTGGCAAAATTTTAATTTATTTAAACTATTTTTTTTTAACTAAAATAAGGGAGTTGTCTTTAGTGCTATTTTTTGGAGTTTCCCGTGTCAAAATCAGGCTGAAAATTTTGAGGTAAAATCTTGATCTGTGTTATTTAAACTAGTTTTTTGACTGTATATATAAATTCAGCACCCTAAAAAATCCTAAAATACTTCTATGATAAAGTGTTACCCATCAAATTTGTGATTTGAATAAATTCCTATTATAATTTTTATAATAGAAAAATTAGAAAAAAAATCTAAAAAAAACATTTAAAAAATCACACTAAAAATAATTAAAAAAAAATAGACAGCAGCCGCATTCTAGGTGGAGACCAGCGGAAGTTTTTTGCGGCGGAGCCTGTAGCGAGGGTTTTGGTGGTGGCTTCACATTTTAAATAATTTTTTGTCGCATCCCCATTCTTCGATTTCTCCGTATATCTTGCGAGTGTTAGACAATTGCGCGCATGCCTGCGAAAAGAATGATTTGTTAATCATGCTTTAGGTTGAACTGTTGATCCACATGGACTTTATTCAATATTTCTATAAAATCTTTCTAGTGGTAGGCAATTGCGCATATACAAATGAAGTTAATCACGCTTTAAACGATATATGCATTGTTTATTGTATTGTGCAAATGCGTTTAGCAAAGGTAAAATAGAAAACTTGGGGTGAGTTGGAATATCCAACAAACAAATGAGGGGAAGAATAATAAAATGGATGGTTTCGAACTTATATTTCACTATCAAAGTATGTTAAAATTATAATAACAGATAATCAAAATTAGATGGGATAACTATTTCATTACACAATGGAAGCATTAAACCATAATTAGAATTAATAATAACTATTTATTGTGGGTTAGAAATAGAAATTTGTATCACAAGTTACAAAGCACTTCAATGTATTATTGGACTAGTTAGTTTGAAAAGTCATGTGGACCATAAAAAATCATTATAATTAGGGGGATAGAAGTACTGAGGAGAAGTAGTGCAGTACTTGCACAAATTGGTGATAGCACACGAACTTGGTTGAATGGACTCGTCAATAATTTTAGAACAAAAGAAAAGTATCATTGGCCCATGTGTGATGAGGATTTTCCCACCATTGGGTGATGACACCCTAGATGTGACACGCGGTCAAGGTAATCTTGTCTCATTTTGATAGGTCATATTTATGATTAAAATAAGTGGAGAGCGCCCAAATTTAGTTTTACCATCAAACGTGCCTATAAACATAGGGAGAGTGACCTTAGCATCCCACTATAGCTAAGAGGGGGGCATTGGTTTTGGGATACAAATCTTCATGTTTTCCACTCAAAATATGTGATCTTATAAAAACTACTACTTCTGTTCGAAAAAAAAATGTTGTTCTTGGAAAGTTGAATTTTGAAACCTATGAGGGAGGTATATTCATTCTAATGTACCTAACATGGGGTCATTATTTTATATATGATTGTTTATTATGTGTATAGAGCATTATTTTCCTACAATTTGATGCTTAGGGGAGAGATTTGTGTGGTAGCAACAATATATATTGATGTGTTGTAATAGATGTTAACGAAAAAATATCTTTCTTTCTTGATATTACAAAGATCTCACTATATGGAATCTTGGGAAAGCTAAGGGAATTGTGATTTTCAATTTGCATATGAAAATTCTCATATAAATGACGAGAGAAAAGAACTAAGGTGGAAATGTAACCCTATCCTTTGTTTTGTGATGATAAATAAAGGTGTAAAACTTACTGGTTTGCGCCATGCATTGTTTTCATGATATCTCTACTGAACACAAAATTTGTTGTTATAAGAATAGATAGAGGGATTTTGAGTTGGAGACACCATGTAGTCATCATATCTAGTAAGAAAAGTTGTTTATAAAGACTAATAAGGTGCAAATTTAAGTAGTAGTGTTTTTTTGAAAAAATCTTAGCCATAAGAGATGTGCTTGAGATTAATTATTAGTAATCGACTAATCTTGTGATAGCCGTTTTTTTTTTTTTTAAATAAAAATGCTAGTACTTATTAGTCAAATCCTAATTTGAAAGATAATTAGCCTATTACTTCCATGTACATGATTATAGAAACTAGGAATGCAAACTCTCATAATGACTAATACAATGATAGATGAAATTAAATTAACTTAATAACAATCAAATTCTTTTTATAAATAAAATCTAATGCAAACTAAAAATAAGTTATTTTTTATTTTGTATTCCTTTCCATCTAATATATATTTATCTAATTATCTATTACTTATTTAACACCATTCAACATTAATATTCTGAAAACGTTTAGCATTATTATTATTCTCCACTTTGACTTTCTTGTATTTTGTACTAAAAATAATAAAATTTCAAGATTTCA
>APFE030221768.1:0-42466 GCA_000404065.3 Pinus taeda
TTTATTTCTATTTAATTGGTTTAACATTTTTCTAAATATTAATAAGATGATATACTGAAATTAAGTGGATTTTTTTTATTATTGATTTTTAAGATAGAATTTGACATTTCTAATATTAAAAAAACATGTCAGTTAGTTTAACATATGAAATTTTTAGTCATAATTAAATATTATTATAATGACATGGATAAAATAAAGATGGTATAAAAAATGAATGTAACCTTACATATTAAATGGTATTGTAATCTTCATCTATGTTAGACTTTCTTCAAGTACTTACATGATCTTCCAATTAGTTGCACTTAAATAAACAATATGGATTGTTGTTAATCATTTAATAAAACCCTTGTTTTTTTATTTAATTATGCCATATGACATTCCCTTTGAGAAAGGATCCATTGGTGCCACCCTGCACCACTCTACACCTTCAGATTCAATCAACAGATTCGAGAGATAGAAGAAATCAACTTGTCTTTATGTAATGATGTCTACCTTCCCAGAATCTCCTAGGCTGAACCAAGATTGCGGGATTGGTGGGTTTCCACTAATGTTTTTTGGGTTAGGTACATGGGGGTGCTACCAAAATAAATTGTTACATGTGGATCTTTATAGATAGAGTAGATGTCTCCCCCTTAACTCAAATCCAAACTCTTTTGAGTTTCCTTTGAATTAATCAAACTTACTTTTTCCCTGCATGGGTGGCTCAATCCCCCTCGCTAACATTTTGTAGTGCTTGTCACCTCCTCTGAGAATATTTCCATGCAGAGAATCAACACCATCAATTTCTAGTACATGAGGTAGGGAAAAACTTTAATCTCATGGAAATCACATTGAACCCAAGAATCAAATGCAAGTCTTATGTTAGGATTTTATTTGTTGATTTTCTTATTTTTGTAGGGTTCAACACTAGGGTTTTATTTGTTGATTTTCTCTTTTATGCAGAGTTCGACGTGCCAAGGAAGGGGCAATGAGGTTCTGATAAGTAATATCCTTGAATACGAAGTTTTTATAGCTGTGAAGGTTAAGGGTTCCACAACGGAATGGCTATTAAAGTCCACAGAAATGTTGAAGCAACTAGAATAGATTGTAGTACATGGCGCTAGGCTGCAGTGTAGAGAACCACCATTACCTTTTTGTTTAACCATTTATTTAAATGCCACTTGGGGTTATGAGATTTCTTTCTTTTACAACTCTTCCTATTCTTGAAGTTGTATTGTTACTATTTTGTAGGAAAACTTTACTAGTAAGGAATTCAAGGAGGAATGAGAACAACTAACTCCATTTATTTTCCTCTTCATTTCAAGTATCTATTTGACCAATTGCTACAGCCAATATGTCTATTCCTTCCCCAAAATCTACGTTTATGTCCACTACACATCTAGTAGGCCTTTCGTCCATGTCCTTCATTAAAAAAATCAAATTATCATTGTTGATTCCTCATACACCACTCAATCTCAACTTCCCCTCTTCTTATTCTAGTTTTTACCTTGAAACTCCTCCTCCTTGCACAAGTTTAAACTATGAGGCATAAGGTAGTTGTTTCATATAGGAGAATTTAAATTTGATAAGAAAAGTGTGATACAATATTCTAAGTTTCTCTATAAATGTGAAGGCAACTGTGCCCTAAACGTTGGCAATTTCATGGTTAATGTAGTAAAAGCTAAATGAAAATTTATAGTCTTCTGGATAAGATCAAGAAAGTTATGGCCAATAACCAACACCATGGAGTAAGACATGTTCACCAATTCCATAGTTTCTACCAAATCTCTCTAAGTGTTGGAGTTGTTTTCTCAATAGACTTGTTTTCACTGATCTTGAAGTAATGAAAGCCATTATTTTTTCATATAGGAGCACTTAGATTTGATAAGAAAAATTTGGTACTTATTTATAGTTTTCTCTATAAATGTGATGGCAAGTGTGCCCTGAATTTTGGCAATTTAATGGTTAATATAATATAAGATAAATACAAATTTACCTTTTTCTATACAAGACTAAGAAAGTTATGTCTAGTAGCCAACACCATAGATCAAGACATTTTCACCAATTTCACAACTGCTACCAGATCTCTCTCAGTGCCATATGTATTTTCACTATCTACACAAACAACAAAAGCGACCAACATCATACCAGCTACTGAAATATAAATTAGCCCCTTTTAAGGCACTTAGAAATAAAACAAAAACTTAGTATATTAAACACTATTTAATGAGTCAAGGACCCACAAAGGAAAAATCATACTTAGTGAGTATGAAATCAAATCAACATAAAATGGTTAATGACATCCATATAAAACCCTTTGAATATGGAAGTAGGATTTGTACAAAATATATGTTCTTTATAGTGTAATCTTAAGATTCTTTGGGTTGGTAAGAAGAGTACCTAAAGAAAAGATAACATAGAAAAAAATATTCTGACATAGCAATGGAAAAGTCTATGCTTCATTTCTAGGCAAGGAGAAGTTGATGGTGCGGTGTACGTGATGTTGTGATGTGTTGTATATCAGGAAGGAGAAAAATTAATAAAGGATGAAGATTTGAATAGTTTATATAACACGTTGAGTTTGGCGTCTAATCTAGTAGTTATATGAAAGTTGTTTTACAACTTTAAAATACAAGAATTGATAGTAAACATGGAAAAACACAATAAAGTATGAAGATCTAAATGGTTTAAAGTTTACATAGCTTGTTGGAGGGATAATTTTTATTAAATTATCTATGTTGTAAGTAGTATCAGATAAAAAGAAATTACAATTCCCCTAATTTGTAAATTAAGTTAATATAAAAACAAATGAAAATAAAATCATGCATCTATTTACCATCCATTATCTTGGCCAAAAACTATAAACTTTGTTTTGGAGAGGAAACATGAACAAACTAAATTTTTCTTCCTTAAAGAATGTGATTTTCTTTGTTATGGAAGTTTAGATGTGGTTGGTTTTCTCCAACATGAAAATGTTTGTGATGAAGGGTCATTAAAATCCATTGAGGAGATTAAACCATACTGGATTAGTTTATGATAGTTAAGTCCAAAATGTATTATCTGCAACAGCTATGTCAATACTCAGATTTGGTGATCATAATAACAGAGGGTAATATTTGGAAGAATGAAAGCAAAAATTGGATCTCCCACAAAGCATCCATGTGGATCAACAACAACTAATATATGAGGGTAAATAACTTAAGGACAAACTTTCTTTTTTAAGACAACATAATCAATAATTAGAGTCATATGTGTTTTAGTGGAGGAGTAGAAGCACATGGGATGTCTTCAAGAAAAATGAAACCTTGTACATAGTGCTAGACCTCACAGTTATTTTAGTGCACATAGAACACCACCCTAAAAATTTATACTCTTGATAAAGTAAGAATAACCTCAAATGTTTATTGTGGATGTCGAGGTGGGCAGTACAAGAATTGAGGATGTTTTTGAAAGGGTAAGGGAATTTAGATACTGTATTTCGTATAGCTCAAGATGTTTCTATTACTAGGTGTAAGCTACTATTAAAGCATGAAGATAGGTGAAATAATGTTATAGAAGCAGGAACCCAAAAGATTCAGATCATTTAGATCTGTTAAGGCTGACCATACTAAACATGGTTCTCAACGTAGTCCATCAATTCCAAGTTACATTATTTCTACTCAGTAGACAAAATCAAAGCTTTGAGATCATTCTCCAAGGTCATGTACAAATGTTGACGAGAAGGGGAATCTTATAATAATGGGACATTGTCTTCCAAGAGCTCCTAATGGTAAACCAAATTATATTCACCAAGAACTTCGTGATTGTTTCCATAAGTTCAATCAACAAGGGGGCACATAAAAAGTGATTGATCTCTTAGCACTCGTAAGAAGCCAATTCTCAATTAATTTGGAGATTTATCTTTATTCATCTTTTTCAGGAGCAATTTCTTTAAATGATGAAATTTTGTCTTTTCATGTCAAAAAAGGTAATCATTGTTCAAGTTAATTGGTTAAGGTGATCAATATTTGCGCTTCTCTTGACATTTTGTGCATTTGGAGTATCTTCTCAGTTAGTAATGAATGTGAATCTCTAGAGATACCTTTTATATATTATGACTTTATATTAAGTGTGTTGGACTTAATATTCACTGTAAATGCCTTGTGAGCCCTAAAATGCACCAAATTATGATATAGATACAAAGAATATACCACATTTCATATTCATGACATGACTGCCAGTGTACATCTTTATGGGTTCACATGACATAACAGATTCATTGAATGTAAAGTGTCATATTGCAAGTTTTTTTTAACTTCAAAATGTTTTGAGAAGGGTTTGAATATTATGCATGCTTTGATCTAATATTATTTTGACTTTATGATGTATGATAATATGGGTTTGACTTTAGAAGCATTGAAACTATCTTTTAATATCTTGTGAAGCATGTACTGATGATATTATTTGGTAAAATTTGAGAACTTTGTTTTCAGTGTTCATCACCATGATTTATGATGAATACATTTGATGCAGATAGGTAGATTAGTGTAGAAAATATTATTAAGGTATTGTTACTAATATTTACTGGGAAGAATTTATGTGGAACCTTAACCACTTATTTTATGATACAGTGAGAGGGAGGGAGTGAATGAAGCAAATAATCTTTTTTGGATTCCAGAAGAATAAAAATAAATAAATAAATAAAAATTATTTAATAGCATGCATCATTGTAAAATAAAATATATTCAAGCTATTGCTATCTAAAAAAAAGCATAATTGTAAGTTAAACATGAATTGAAAATAGAAAATGGTTAGATCTTAATCTTTCTTTAGGTCTTGATAGATTTTGGGGCCATTGTTTTAAAACCAAGGTGAGGTGTGGTCTTTTGATGTAAAAAAAATAGTATTTTCATTGCAGTGCTTATGGACCATCATTTAATAGCATGCATCATTGTAACATAAAACATATTCAAGCTATTGCTATCTAAAAAAAAAGCATAATTGTAAGTTAAACATGAATTCAAAATAGAAAATGGTTAGATCTTTATATTTTTTCAGGTCTTGACAGATTTTGGGGCCATTGTTTTAAAACCAAGGTGAGGTGTGGTCTTTTTATGTAAAAAAATAGTATTTTCATTACAGTGCTTATGGACCACACTTGCTTGATTTTCAAGGTAAAATGGTTTAAATGTTGTTGAATGATCTCTACATTATTTTCAATTGCATGACATGGGTTAGATTTTCTAAAGCATAATTTGTTGGATTAAAATAGGAACATGGAAAACGCCTTGGAGATTAGTGGTAAGGAGAAATGTGATCTTTTGAATAGTTTCAAGGATCATGAAGGAAACAATACATGGGTGATTCAATAGTCAAAAGAGAAACACATAAAAGTTTGTCTAGAAGAGTTGTAGTTGATGTTATTATTGGGTTTAATTTCAAGATTGGAGATATGTGCAGTTTTATTTAAGGGTAGATCTTAATTCCCATAGAAATTCAAAAAATATATAAAAGATTTTTATAGTCCTTTGTGGACACATGTTTCAAACTATAAAAAAATTGCTTTGTACTTATTAAGCTTGTCTATAGAAATAGAAAGTGATAAAGAAGAAATATGTAGGTGTTATACCAAAATGACCTTTGATTCCAAAGGTAGAAAATAATGATCTATTTCATTATTTATGAGGCATTAATGTTGGCATAATCAGACAAGGTCTTTAACTTCAACATAGGCCTCATGATTTGTAAGGCTCGAGGAAGCAATATAATAAGATTTCATTGTAGCATGGTCATTTCTTTTTGTTAATATTTTTTTGTCTTTCAACAATTCTCAAAGAATCTATTAATCTGTATTATACGCTATGTTTAATTTTAACCAAAATGTAGCATAGATTTTTAAAAACTTGCGTTTAAGTTGTTTAATTTGTAGAATTTGAGTGTCTCATAGGGTTTACGAGGTGTTGAATCCATTTATGCATTAAAAAGTGTATCTTAAACAAGAAAATATTAGAATCTTGCTTGAGATTGTATAATTGAATTATGGTGAAACTTTTATTTCTTGTATAAGTTAGACTACATCATATGTTACTTCACATGGATATCGAGAGTGAAAGTGAAATATCTTTACCACATCTCCTTCGTACCAAATCTATATATATATATTATTTAGCCAAAATCGTTTTTAATATTAAAAAAATATTTTATTTTTATTTTTAAAAGGGACACATGTCAACTCCTCATTGAACACAAACAACATCACACATCACCCCCATATTGGATTCTCTATTCAATGTTAATACGAAAATGCTATTGCGCTAAGAAGTGCATTCTACAATGTAGTATGAGGTTGATGGGTGATTTTGTTTTAATGTAGAGTTGAAACATGTCATTTAGAAAAATATATATATTCTCTAAATAAAAAACCAATGTCAATTACAAATGTTAAAAATGTAAAAATGAATATGCCTAGGAATCCTACTTTATGTTACAAGCATATATATTAAAGAGATGCCATAAAAATATTTCGCTCTTCACTCTTAGATATAAATGAAATATTTCTATGTCCATGTTAAGTAACATAATTTATATTAGCTATAAAAATAAATGAAGTAATTAAAATTCAAAAAATATTATATTTTAACTTTCTTAAATTACTTTTAAAATATTTCAAAATAAAATTAATAAACTATTTGAATATCCATATTAACTACTATTATTTCAATATCAATTTCATGCATTATTATATATGCGATAAAGTAAAAAAATAAAATAAAAAATGTTGACCATAATAGAGTATTGAGTGCTCAAAGAAAAGAAATAACTGAAAGTACAAATATTCAGTTAGTTTTTAATGCAGTTTTCTATAATGAGACTTTTTGGAAGCCTTTCCGGTGGGTTTTTTTGGTCAAAATCCGGCAACAATTTATTCGAATCGCAAGTTTGATAGCTAGTTTCTGCACAATCAAAGCGTCCCAGGGGTTTTTGAGGGTGCTCAATCCAAATATGCTATTAAAAAACCATTTTAACTGCAACAAATCAAGATTTAACCTCAATTTCTTCGTCGGATTCCGTCACCGGAATCTCCAAAAAGTCGCATTATAGACAACTCCATTTTTAATAGGAGGGAAATGTGTAATTCATTCAATTTTTAATATAAAATTGAGGTGACATTAAAAATATATTATTAATAATAATAAATTGAATCTTGATCATATTTAAAAATATTTACATGTATTTAAAAATATATTAATAATGAGCTCACTCAGTGTAGAGTACATGGTGATAGAGTATTCCCTTAAAGCACTCTGTGGTGTTAAGGTCACCTCTTCGAAACTCTGTGGAAAAAAGTCCATCCATTTTAATGCTATTGCAAGGTGATTTTGAGGACATAGATACTCTTGATTCATGGCTATTCAAGGCACATGTTAGGCATGCTAGTTATCTCAGAACTCACATTACCTAGCAAATACAAATATGTATTACTAAAGAAAATACATATTAATATGACAATGTGGTCCATAAGGAAATATTTCAATACCCATGTTAAATATACGAAAATCATCTTAACTACATATATAATATCGTTTAAGAAAAAACATGCATATATTATATTAAGTAATTGACAAGGAAATTTTTATAATTAAAACATTTCAACTAGATTCACTATGCTATAATTTGACCATTTTTCACTTATATTTTTGTGTCAAATTTGTATGAAACTTAGACAAAGATGTATCAAAGTTACAAGTTTAACTAATATAGTCTACAAAATCCAAGAGAACAAATAAAATTTCAAATCATCCTATTTATTCATATATTTTGAATCTACATTGATACAATTATTAGCTAAGATTTTTGTTAAAACCCTTTGCGTGAATACTAATGGATAATTATAATATTATATTAATAAATTACTTTCCACAATAATCTTAATTTAATAATACTAATGAGTATCCCTCATTTTATTTTTAATAATATAAATTAACTTATAATCATTTACACAATATTAAAAATAACTAATTTCTTTAAGAGAAATTTTTCGGCCTAAATCACAAGATAAATCATTTTTCAACGCGTTTCGAACCAACAAGTGTGGTTCATCATCAGGACAACTTGTCCTGACGATGAACCACACTCGTTGGTTCGAAATGTGTCGAAAAATGATTTATCTTGTGATTTACGCTGAAAAATTTCTCTTAAACTTGAAATGGATCATAAAAGCCTCAATTCAACAACTAATTTCTTATTATGGTATTAATAATAACCTATTATTAATAACAATATTAACTTGCATATCATCCATTTATAATAAAAGTATAACCTAACAATATTATTTAATGCTAATATATAAAATAATAATAATATCCATTTTTAAGGTCACAGCCAAGCCAGACACCAAATTGGTGTATGAGACCCCTTGTTTGTGGGACAAGGGACCCACCTCCGCGCAGCGATTTGACTGCTAAGTCTACGAAGCATACATACTCTACCCCCCTCTGGTTTTGAACCTGTGACCTCTTAGGAGGAAACACATGCTCTTAACCATTAGGCCCACTCAAGCTGTATAAACCTTGACATAATGATATTAATGATAAACCTTCTTAATTATAAATTTATTCCCATTTTATTATAACTTATTACTTATCTCCTTAATAATAATAGTAATCCTAATAAATTGATAATAAAAATAAATAATTATTAATTCAATAATAGTCATCTAT
The DNA here is from genome assembly GCA_000404065.3 of Pinus taeda. Classification (NCBI taxonomy): domain Eukaryota; kingdom Viridiplantae; phylum Streptophyta; class Pinopsida; order Pinales; family Pinaceae; genus Pinus; species Pinus taeda. Next base: position 8,679 of record APFE030221768.1, read on the forward strand.
AAAAATAATAATAATAATAAATCATAAAAATTTTATATTTTTAAATAATAATCGTCTAACTCAATAATAATAATAATATATAAAATGAAGGGATACATATAACTATCTCCAGGTTAATTCTCATCACCATATGGCCCAAAAATGAGAGTACTCAACATTCTCTTCACTAGAGCAATAAGAATATCAAACAAAGAGCATGAGGAAAATGAAATGACATTTTTGAAAAATAATTTCTTGAACACGGGCTACACAACAACAAGCGCTAGAAGAACAAAATTATCATAAAATCTAAATCCAAATCTATGGTTTCTTTCACTCCCCTTCCTCTTCTTAAATTAATAACATATGTTATTAAGAACTTATAATTTATTTAAATGCTAACATTAATAATATTAATAAGATATTATTAATACTAATAATAGAAAATCATTAATATTAATAACATCAAAATCATTAATAATATCAATATTAATATTATTAGTATTAGATTAATATTTTAATATATCACTAATTAATTTAATTACATTAATAAAATTAACTTAATCACTTATAAAGTGTTAATCTAACTAATAATAACATTAATAAATATTAATAATATTAATATGCATAACGAGTTATTATTAATATAATTAATGCTATTTTATATTATACTAATATTGATACATCATTAATAATCATTAACAAAATTAAATAAAATTTTCAACTCTTTTACATTTCAATAGTATTTCATTGTACTTCTCCATTATCGCCTTCTACTTGCATCGACTTGTTCATTCATCCTTCTCATTACTTAACATAGTGTGTTAGCAATTTCTTTGATCTTTCTCTCATATTTACTTAGTGCCTTGACTATATTTTCTTCTCAGCTTTGGTCTTGATGATGAGTCTTGATTTAGATTCGAAAAGTCCATTACAAAATTGACTACTATGAATAAGCAAAGTTCAACAATACATAAATCTTCAGACTGTTAATAATAATATAATATTGCTTTCTTTTTATGTCTTTGTTGAACACATGTAATGAGAATAATGTCCAAATACATAACAAAGATATCCAAAAATATTAATACTATGACTATAGAGTGTGGAAATGTGCATTATCTTATTTAATAATAATGTTTAAATCCAAATTCAAATATTATAGTATTTATAATGTTAATTTTACTACCGTTTAAATTACATTTTATGAGTCATTTAATTTAATTTATTCAACATGTCAATTGAACTTATTAACTTATTAATTAATAATAGCAATATATTCATTAATTATATTTTCTATATAATTATAATAATATTTTTTCCATTGTAATTTACTTAATATATTGATAAATTAATATCTATTAATATTAATATATAACAATTTTAACAATATTATAATAAGTAATAAATAATCCAATAAATGATTCTAGCTTACCATTTTGAAATAAATTGGCTATTTAGTTAAATGTTTATTTTGAATAATTCTAAGGTCATCTCTTGAAACCATTATTTAATTCTCTATAAATTATTATTTAATAGTTTTTTAATCTCTTAAATTTCCATGACAATTAACATATTTTTATGAATTTAATAGTTTTGGAAAACCACAGTTATCTTGACCGATTCAAGTTTGGCTAAACTACTTTAACAATCCCAACCCCTTCATGATTCGAGTTTGCTTAAACTATATTAAAAATCCCAACACCACGCCCTGCCCCCCCTTAAACTTGACTCAAGGACATTAACCTAGTCCCAATCACTTTATCAAATTCCATATAAAAAGGTTATCATATACCAAAGTACATGGGTAACTATTTATTGTATTCGCAACACCTTTTCATGTACATGGTTCATTAACCATGTCACATTCTCACATTCACCCCTCAAGCTAGGACACTAGTACAACTACCACCTTGGTACCTATAAAAGTGTTCTTTTCCAAAACTTGATAACTCCATGTGCCATTGCACTACATGTATGAATGATCAAAGTCTTAAGGTCATACAACAAGCAAGCTAAGCTACGATATGAGTACACATGCCGCTGCCATACCTATCAAAGTGGTTCATTCCACAATTTGAGTCATCAGAAGATTCTACACAACATCTATGCTTGAACAACAAAGGTATTACAACATGCTTGGGGAATACACCTACATATTGCAATATTTCATAAATTGGATGAAAAGCCTTTAGAGTGTTCACACACAACTGGTGTTATCACACCACTATGACTCTCATCACATGTTTTCTCCTTCACTAAATTTCAAACCATTTACTCCATATATATTTTTGCAACCATACCACCTCTCTCTCACTATATTTTATCGATCTAGTTCTAAAGAAAGAACTTACTTTCTTGTCGAACATCTCCATGGTACCAATGAAACTTTCTTTGAATTATTCACATATAATTTAGAAATTTTTTCATCTTTTGCCTACTTCTTCTTAGCATGCCCATTATATTTGATCAATGCCTCAAACAAGCTCCCATTTACATACTCATGCACATTTATACAACCTTCCCATCATTTCAAGAATATGCTAGAGGCATAAATCCCTTTTACATACCATACACATGTTAGGCACTCTGTCTCTCCAATGGTTGGATTATGCCTGCATATCTCTCAACAACTTGTAGGAGGCTCAAGTCTACATTCCACAAGCCCCAAATTTCCGCCTCTCATCGACACCATACATATTTGGCAAGATCACTCGCTACTAGCATAGAAGTTAATATACTATTAGTGGAACACCAACCATTATATTGTGTCTCATTCGCTTATAGATAACCCCTAGGCTCACTTTTCACATGCATTTAATTATCCACAAAACCATTTCTTTGCATATATTGAAGACCCTTATCACACAACTTTTACGAGGCTCAAGTCTACATGCCACAAGCCCCACATTTCCGCCTCTTATCTACACCCTCCATATTCAGCAAGATCACTCACTCAGTAGCACAGAGGTTACTATACTATTAGTGGCACACCAACCATTATATGGTGTCTCACTCGCTTATAGCTAACCCCTAGGCTCACTTTTCATATGCACTTAATTATCCACAAAACCATTTCTTTGCATATATCGAACACCCTTATCAAAAACTTGACGACATTTTTTCACAATGCTACTTGTTTCCCTGCACCTCTTGGAGGCCACACTTCTATCATCTCCTCATTCACTGCATTCTAGGATTCTCATTTTCGTTCCTATAAAGACAACCACACCTCCTAATCAAAATTTTCGAAGGGTCTTTTCATGACCACATCCACAACCTCCAAATCACCATTGTAAGGGTTCTCATTTTCATTCCTGTAATAACAACCACACCTCCGAATCAAATTTTTGTAAGGGTCTTTCCATGACCACATCCACAACCTCCAAATCACCATTGTAAGTCCTAGTATGTGTTCCTCCCCATGGCCATAATGATGCATGACTTCCATACACCATGGATCAACTAACCACAGATGTTATACATGATACCTTTATGTTACATCAATGTTCGATATCATATAACACACACATGTGTCATGTTATACTATTGCATTGATCCATGTTTGATAATATATGCTCTAAACTTTGTTTACAAGTGACATGTGGTATAATACTTAGGTTGTGATTCCATAAATTTCTATGTTGATGAATCATATCTCATATGGTTGTGTGTTAGAATATGGTTATGGCACATTATCATAACCTTCTCAATTGCATTGATGATAAAAAATAAACCCTAAGAAATCAACAATAGCGATGGTTTAGGGTTTTTCTTTGTGGTTTAAATGACCTTCTGATTGTCAACTCATTCTTTTGCACATTGTAAATATATTGACTAAAGCTTCACAAATCTATAACTATCCACCTTAAATTCATTTCTATAACCGTGCCTATATATAGAATGAGTAATTTGGCTCAACAATTCTTCCTTTCACTGTCAACCTATAACAAAATTTAACTTCCTTTACACATAGGGAGATTTCTTTTAAGCTAATTTATCTTTTGTTATTCAAGAGTTCTATAACTACATTTACATATTTATAATTTCAACATTCCTAAAAAGTAATTTATGTTTTCAACTCTTTTAGTTGCAGGTACATTTGGGGTTTTTCCTTATTTATGCTTGCGTTTGTGTTCATCCAACAAAAGTCATTATTTGTTTCACTCTATGAGAGTATTTCACCATTCATATTGCTAAATATGAGGTACTAAAAGAATGATATTTTAATCATGTTCGACGTTTTCTTAAAAAATGTTTCTATTCATTTATTTTCTAGAGTTTAATTTTTTTTGTTTTCTTTTATTCATCTTTTGCAGGTATTCTCTTAGGAATTCCTTGTAGCCATTTTAATGGCTAAACTTGGCATATAGCTTCTTAGAAAAATTAGAATCTTTAGTTATCTCAATGTTGGATATCATTAGATTTAAACCTTGTTTTCTAGGTAACTTCTTGAAAAATAATTTGTTCTTTTATTAGGTTAATTTTTTACTTCACTCTCTTTATTTTTATATCATTATTGGGTTTAGGGTTTTTTAAATTACAAATACCTTAACCCTCCAGTATGACTGTAGATATTTTTCGTTACTTCAAATATTTGTTTCCAACTAAAACTAGCTTTTTGACTTATTGTGTATTCTATTATTGTTGAGGGAAATGTTCCCCTAGGGCTTTTGGGTTGAAACCTTAGCAGACTGAAAGTTGTATATAAAGAGAAACACATATTCACACAACCACTATGCTATTATAAGAAAATTCTATATTAAGAGGGGTGTTACACAAAAATATCGTCACCTTGATTATTTGCAGTCAATATGGGTCTATCAACACCTATACCAGCTTCCTAAGCAAGTCTCAAACCTCATCTCTTCAAAACAAGCTTTAGAAATGAGAGAAAGACATAAAAAAAGCAATGTAACTCTGGTTCCGCACTTTCTCTCACTTTTGCCTGTGGGCCCACACCTTTTGTTCAGGATACTCTTGCGATTTATACACTCTGTATGTAAAGGGGAGGGTGTGTACCCCTGTGAAAGTCAAAAGGCGCAATTTTTATCTTTAAAAACTCACTTTGGGTTAATTCTAGAGTTTTCTAGAAGGATTTGTTACGTGGATTGTTCGCTCCAAGTGGTTCATGCATCTCATAAAAGGAGGAACTAATCCCTTGTTGGGAGGAGCTATCCCTTTGAAGGAGGATTCTATCCCTTTGAAAGAGGACCTGGTAAGTGATCTCCATTTGCACTATAAATTGAGGCATTGGGTCAGTGGCTGCAGAGGTTAGAAGCTGAACTTTTGAGGGTAAATGCTAGTGAAATCAAGACTTCCTATTTGAGCTTAAGAGGAGAGATCACATACCTTTTTGGCTTCATTGGGGAGTGAGTGAAGCTTGTCAAAGTAGAGGAGACTTCTTGTTGACCCTAGGAGGAGCTTGTACAGCGTCAAGGCAAAGGTTGTAAGGTTCTTTTCTTTTGAATTAATACAATCAAGCTCATTTTTCTCAACAAGTATTTTATGCTATTTGTTTCATGGACTCCTTGACTTTCATATTAAATATGTTTTATAATATTGGATATTCAGGTGTTATTTAATTGTTTTCCTTGCTTCTGCTTGCAGGTTTGCGATAAAGGAACTTACTTGGATCAAAGAAGCAAAGGCATCTCCGAACTTGCGTTGGACATGAGGTAGGCCCTTAAACACACTTGTTTCTCATTACTTATAAAGCGCATTTAGAGAAAGATAGTGTTTGGTTGGTTTTCTTGTCATTAGGTCTTCATTAGATTCTAGGAAGGTCTGTCTTGTCTGCAAGATCGACTGATTCCACGTGACACTCCCCTCCTCCTCCTCCCCTTCTCCCCTCTCTCCTCTCCTCCTCCTCTCCCTCCTCCTCCTCCTCTCCCCTCCCCCTTCCTCCTCTCCGCTCCTCTCCCCTCCTCCTCGCCTCCTCCGGCCTCCTCACTTCCTTCCTCCCTCACCTGTCTTCGCCTCTGCATTCCTCCTCTCCTCCTCCAACCCCCACACACACCCCCTCTCCTCCTCCCCACCTCACCCCCCTCCCCCCTTCTCTCCCTCCCTCCTCCTTCTCCCCTCCCCCACTCCTCCATCGTTCACCTCCCCTCCTCAACCGATCAATCCCCATCCCCCTCGCCCCTCTAGCCCCCCTCCCACTCCCTCCCCCTCCCACTGAATATTGGATTATGAGAAATGATGTTACTATTTGGTATTAAAAGATAGTATTTTTTACCACATTTTTATGATGAAGTTACATTTTATAGTTTCATCTAAATGAGAAATAGATATTCTTTTCCAATATCAAGTATACTTTATATATTATTTATATTTGTTAATTTAAAATGAAAATTAATAATTAAATATTAATTAAACACTTTAATATTGAATATATTTAAAAATGTGTGTATTATGTTTTTAAATATTTAGTAATTTTGAATTAATATAATTTTATATATATTATATATATATAATATATTATAATATATATATATAGTATATATATATCATCATTTCATTTAATTTGGATTTATCAAGCTCCAAGAGAAATCAAAATTTTCAATAAATCTCTTGAGATGCAAACCTTTTTTTAGTGAAAAACTTCACAAAAAATCTACACTTAAAATATCTGATATGAGCTATGCTAGTTCTCAATAACATTATTTATATGTTTCTTATTGTGCCCAAAGGCATTCTACAATCCCTTGGGAGATGTAAATGAGTGTAGAATATAAATGTTCGCTATATTCAAATTATATGTTGTAATGTTTGTAAATTGATGTGTTAAATAATAATAATGTGCATTCAAATAGCCTTAAAGGTTACTACAAACCTGTTATGATGTGGTGCGAATGTTATATAGTTATGATAATATTGTTATAAGGGGTTTGTTTAACATCTCTTTTTAGTCCCTAGATTTTGTATTGTAAATATGATTGATAATGTTAATGTTGGATAACTAGCATGGATATTATGTTAAGTTTTATCTTGATCTTGAGGTTATATGTATATGTACATGTATATGTACATGTATATGTACGTATATGTACATATACATATACATATACATATACATATACATATACATATACATATACATATACATATACATATACATATACATATACATATATATATATATATAATATATATATATATATGAAATTGAAGAAGAGGACATATTATATATACCATGATACCAAGGAGAGAAGCTCACTCAAGGAAATGTTGTGATAGGATTGGGAAGCCTTCTATCATTTCTAAATTTTATTATACCTCATCATTCCTAATATGATATCTGAACTATGTAATTCTAGGACTTCTGAGTGAATGGGGAGACGGTATTGGAATGCCAAATAATATGGGCTACGTACTACTTTGGATTCTTCCAAGAGTTGAACCATAACCAAGGTAGGACCCTTGAAATTTTACCGAGGAATTAGTGTAGGTACATGTAGAGAATAGCAGATAGAATTAGAGAGAAGATAGGACAAATTCATACAAGAGAAAACTCCTGAACTATGAATTTGGGTGGATAGAATTGATCCACACGTCAATGAAAATTACATGGCTCTAAATTCGAGGTGATTGGAAGCCTTCTAAGTTGTTATCACTCTGATAATTCTTTTGAAGTAATAAGAAAGAAAAACCAAAGGTAACCACAAACCACTTTTGGAGCTCAAGATCTAGCCTTCTTGATGCTCAGAGAGGGCTCTCTCTTTAAGATTTAACTTCTTTTTAGTTAAGATGATTTTAGGCTAGTTATTGCTTGCACTTGGGTTTTGTTTTGAAAATTTGGTGGTGGGATCACTTTACTTAGATGGACAAAGTTTTGGCTTATTCCATTAGGCTATTGAGTCTGATGTCTGAGAAACAAGACTGGATTGGGTTCTAAAAATAGTGTCTACATGGCAAGGTAGATAAGTTACTCCAGATCTCAAAGGCTAAATGGTGATTGGCTTCAAATCAGATCCAGGGAATTAAGGGTTCCCTAGGCCGGACTTTGGAAGAAATAAAAGAAACCAACCAGGATGGGAGAGCAATCAAAGATTCTCATATCTGGGTATTACAAGAAAACATGTAAATAAACTACTGTGCAAAACAGAGTGTAATTAAACAATTTCTGTATGATATTTCCAGTTAATTTATTTAGATTTATAACACATTTAAGATTATGAAAACACAAAAGTAAAGTAACACAATCACACAAAGAAAGTATTTCACTGCAAATGGCTCATCTCATGAATCCTGTAGCGAAATGCCTTTATTACTTGCTCTAGTCTATTGACTTGAAAATAGTAAAATCACCATTAGGTTCAAGATCACAATAACTCTACAAATGTAAAAATAATCCACCACAATACTTCAAATTTTGAAGTATTTATACAAAAATTTTCTTACAAAATATCTCAAACTAATTTGAGAATTAATCTAGGAAAGGAAAATATCTTCTTGCAAGAAGATAGAGACAACTATTAAACTATTTCATGTTGTCCCTGTTATTTTGGTTATGTTGGTTGTTATGCTTTGAAATTTAGCCTTTTATGCTGGCAAGCAATTTGGCTTTCATGTTGGATATCTGTTTGACTTTCATCTTTCATCTGATACTCTTTCACCTGATACACTTTGACTATGTTGACCTGTCTTCATCCTTTTACCATGTTGATTTACCTTTTACTATACACTTGTAATTTACTGTTTATAATTCACTGTGTTTTTACTTACAGTAAATCACTCAGTCTTTTCCATGTTTCTTCATCTAGTAACTAGATGTTAAGCATTTCCCTATATATCTCATCAGCCTCTGTATATTTTGCAAAAGTAGGCTTATTGATAAATAAGTGTTTCACCTCATGCTAGAGGTAAAACAGATTTTCAAAAGTCTAGTATAATACTTTGCCAGTTGGTATACCACTCATTGATGAGGTGTTTTCCTATTCTGTGGCTACTTCCCTAATCTTCTTATTGTAGTCCTCCTGTGTCATCAGTTTATCATTTATGACTAAGGGACTAGGTAGTACCTTTTCTCTCAAAAGCTCAAACTTGGTCATAAACCTGTCAACGGCCAGTTGCATAGTTTGACACTTATCCTCTAAATTTAACATTAGATTTCTCTTGGCTAGGACCCTCTTAACTTCCAAAATAGTACATGTCCGGTCAAGTATGTCAAGTTCTTGTAGCTCATATTTGTTCTTGGAGTTGAGGATTTGAATAATTCTCACTACTTCCTCTGGCATCCCTCCAAGCTCTTCTTTGACATTCTGGATGGCTTTTGTAGCCTGTTTGATCAAGTCTATCTGCTCAAAAATGACCTGGATAGATGGCCAAATATCATTGACAGAGTTAATGATATTGGCCCATAATAATTGCTTGGCCTTTCACAAAGGCTCTCTCAGTCCCAACTCTTTCTCTAGGTTTTTTACTCTCTCATTCATTCTGGTAGCCTTCTGTTGTTCTTCCTTATGCATGATCTGGGCTAACCTACAATCTACCTCTAGGCTAGTAACTTTTGCTTTTAGCTTATTTATTACACTGGTCTGAATGGACATTTCTTCCATTACCTTGACCATCCTATTTGCTTCATCACATGTGGTACCTATTGTTATTGATGTCGTTGCTGATGTCGTTGTTGTTGTTGTTGGCAATGTAGTGGCCATTGGACCAGTGGGAGCTAATGCTACTACCAATGTGGAAGGCACAACTGTGGTCATTGTAGGAATGACAGTTGGAGGAGCACTGTCTAAACTAGCTTGCTTGAGCTGGATCAAACTATCTAATTCCTTTTCCATTTCCTTCAACTAGTCATTAAGTTGCAACACCAAGTCCATCATCTCCTCATGATTTGTTTGGCTTTCTAAGACTTCTTTTGTTTGAAGGTGTTGTGACTAAGGCAGCTTGAGTTGTTTCTTAAGGGTTGCAATGTCTTCATTTTTCTTCTTAATCAACTGTTCAGCAACCTTAATGTCCTTTGGGTCATGGCCCAGCTCAATGATCAGGTCTTCTAAGGATTTGATCCTTGTGCCTTTGGTGCTTGAAGATGCTTTTTCCAATTTGTACTAGGTTGTCACATTATCCAAGGAGTCCTTGAGTTTGAATGTTGCCATTGCTTTTGATGTAAGGGTGGAGTAGATCATCTCTCTAGCCTACTTGTAAAATTCTATTTGATCTATGGGATGCACATGCCTGGCTAAGACCTCAAAGTTGGTATTCTTGTAGTCTGTTGTGGTTTTAGGTTGTTGTACAGTTAGCTGTAGGAAAGACACCTGTATATTTCCTTCTTTGATGTCATAGGCTGACATCAATATGCTATGGTTTAGTGGTGTCATCTACATCTATTTGGCATAAGTGTCTGCCTTTAGCCTCTCATTCCTCATTTTGATCTCCTTGAACCTTTCCTTGATATCTGCTTCCTTGTCAGCTGGTTTGACAAAGGAAGACACCTCCAAACTCTTCTATCTTTGTATAATCTAGGTGTTTGAAGAGGAGGGCCATTGTGTTTCTGCTAATGCAATAGTCTCAATTGTTTGTCTACTCCTTTGCCCCATTTCATTAGTATCAATCATTTCTGTTGATGCAATGTGTTCTCTCTGTTCAGACAGAGGAGTCATTTTGGGCCTTTTGCTTAGTTAAACCTGCTGAATAGTGGTGTCCATAGCAGATCTTGATGCTTCCTCCCTGTTTATTTTGGGATTCTTCTCCTCATTAGTAGGAGTCTGAATGATGGGAGGGATATTCATTGGTTCTTCCAGCTCTAGGACCTGAAAAAAGAGCTTTGGTCAAATTGTTTCTCCAATTCAGTCATGGTGTTCTCCACATCCACCACTGTGCTATCCTTATCCTATCAATGTGTCCTCTACCCATTCTGACTGATTAGCATACTATTCAATGTCAAGCATGGGGTAGGGGATGTAAGGTCCTAGCTTGACAATTTGTCTGAGTTTGTTTATAATCCCATGAGGGTCATAATGCCAGATGGAACTTTTCTTGAATTTAAATTGCTAGAGTATCTTATCATCTTTAGGCCCAGCCTCTCTGGTGTTGTAGATGAAAGGGCCCATTTGGTTTTTCAACTTAAACTGTGTTTTCTTCCTAGTAGCTAGGAAATGGACATCATCCACACCTATCATTTTCTTGAAGTATTCCAAGGCAAATATTATCATTGGGAGATACTTAGGCAATTTGTAGGGGGGTAATTCACAACCATAGATCCTAATCTCAGTATGATTCATGTAGAGGTACTAGTCTCCTACTCTTCTATTCATTGAGGGTTGCAATACTCTCTTGATCTCAGTATTGATTCTAGGTTGAGTGCTAGAAGTCAGCATGTTCATGACAAAGTGAACAAAAGAATCTATGAAGTATTTGTATGTGAATGTTGTGTTGTACCTCTGGACCAAGAGTGTCTAGTTGATGATTGATCTTTCCTTTCCCCTAGTATCTGTTTTCTGAATCTTCATTGGGAATTTGTCTGTTTAATAGTACAGGAACATATGAAAAAGCAATGAAGGGTATTTGAAGACCCTTTCAATGGGAAATCTAATGAACTGTTCATGCATCCTATCTGCAATGAACTGGGCATAATCATACATAATGGCAGGAGGCTAGCCTGGAGTGAAAATGGACAAGAAGCCCATGACTATCTCATCCACAAACTTGTCTGATGTGAATCCTAGGATGCATGAGATCATGGATATTATTCTCCTACCAATCTCTGAAAAAATAGAAAAAACATAGGGTGGAATGTCCTTAGGAGTATGGTGCTCCTCAATCATGAAATTTTGAAAAAATCCATTTGATCTTAGCAAGGTCCAATGTGGTGTATAGGTCCAACATGAGTGCAATGGACAAAGGAGTCAAATTGTGGCTAGGCTGAATTTGAAGCATCTAGTTGATGGATTCAGTAGTAATTGAAAAAAAAAGTCCTAGTTTGGGGAAATTATAGCCCTTTGGCTAGGTATGTAACATGCATGACAGAAATGCACAATGTCTGGGAAAGTATGGACCTCTGGGAATGTATAATTGGGTAAATTCGAGTCCTAAAGGTGGATATCATCTACTTTGTTCAAGAATCTAGCCTTAGCCCAACAATGGATTCTCAGAAGGTTGTCTTGGGTGACTGTGTCTTTGAGTTGAAAATCATTGTCTGCGAGGGCTAGGTGGTCAATATCTAAGTGAGGGATTGTCACTGGTCTGACATCCAGAGAGGTTGGGGCAGCCATTTTTGTGATAAAATGTGGAAAACAGGGGTTTATGTGACTTTAGGAATGAAACTCAAGTATTTGAAAAACCAAGGAAGGGTATCAACTGGTTGAAAGTTGGGGTTTAGGTACTTTGGGAATGGTAGGCTCTCACTTAAATTGAAATTAATTAAATTCTTTCTGTTATTTTAAGAATTTAATATTTTTCCATTAAAGAGGGGATAATTTTGGTTTTATGCTTAAATACCTGGAATTTACAGTCGGGTCTACAACTGGTTTTCAATTGGAGTTTGCAGAGGGCTTTGACAACTAGGATGGTTTGTAGTGGTGGCGTTAGAAGGCTCTGGAAGTTGATAGTTGGTTGCAGGAGTTCCGAAGGCATAGGTGATTCAAAGGTTCAACAATGCAATTTGAATGAAAAAGGGTAAAAATGGAGGTTGGAAGGCTTTTAACTGCGAATGGTTGGAAAAATGGTGAGGAAATCGTGTTTTATAAATAGTGCTCATTTTCATTTTGGCAAGGAGGTGGTTTTGGACGCCATCGCACCGCTTATCGGGGTGAGGTGTATTTTTCCGAGGGAACGTGATTTATGCCAGAGGCCAACATATGGCGAAATGGGCCCCGAGCAAAACCTCCCATATCGCGTGCTCTCAGGTTGTTAAAGGTAAGACATCGTGTGAGCACAATATGGGCAATGGTCATCAGATCTGGGGGTAGATGATCAGATGGCCATCGCATTGGAAAGTTGCACGATCAGGTGATGGGGCAGAGTTTAGTGGGACCCATGGGTTTAAATTATAGTTTAAAGTAATCAACCCATGTTTAGTTGCGAATTAATAAAACTGCGGGGTTTTAGGGGTAAGGGGTTTAGTTTACCTCACCAGGGTGGCGAGTTAAATTGGACTTTAGTCGGGAAAATGGTTAAGTGGCGGAGTTAGTGAAGCGAGGGGTTTTTAGAGTTAGGATAATGGGTTTTAAAGGGATTTTGGGTAATTATTAAAGGGAAAACATGATTTTAAAAGGGGGGAAATGGATTTCACACTTAGGGGAATCGATTTTAGGAGTAATTAACTAAGGAAATGTGTGAAACTAAGGGGTAGGAGTAAAACTGAGGGGGAAGGGGTTTTCATAAGCCATGAAGGGGTAAAAAGGAAATTAGTGATTATATAGGTAAGCTTGACTTGGGATATAGTCAAAGTTGATGAGGTTAAACAGTGATGGTTTTGGGGCACATGGTATTGTGCACCCATAGTATTCTTCCCGTGGTATTATATGTAATGGAGCTTCTAAAAGGCTGGAAGGACTTCATTATAATGCAAGACCTGGAGGTGAGCAGTGAAGGCTCACTTGGTCGGATTGGCCAGGGTTTTGGCCAATGCTAGTGAGATCTTATTACGTTAGGTTTTTCCCCAGATTTGGGGTTTTCCCGGATAAACATTTGTGTTTATGTGTTTATGGTTGTTGTTGGTTATTTTATTATTCCTCTCTATAAATCATTCCCCCCTTAAACTTGACTTGGGGTTCCTTGACTAACTCTAGCCAAACCTGCTAAGTGAGACAATCCTGCTCACTCTAGCCCTTACCCCCCTTAGAGTTTTTACCTAGGGTATTGTTAACCTGACATCCCCCATATCACCTAGGTCTAACCAGACTTTACTAGTACACATGCCTTACCAGGTCTTACAGTAGTATGCCCATTTACATGCAATAATTTTGACTTCATTAAATTTTTTCTTTTGTTTATTGCTACTGGGATTCTGATCCATCCTCTCTCAATTTGATTTGCTCAAAAACTTCTATCAAACCGCTCCAACTGTGAGCCCGACAAGAACCTCGTAGATTCCAGCATTAGTGGCCTCACGTAGTAGAAAACGAACAATTTTTGAAGCCACATGAACCCCAAACGATTCATCAGCATCTTCCAAACCGTTAAATATCACAAATGCACTGTGATCCCTGGCAGTTACGGCACTATCTTCCGTACATTCTCCTTGAGGTTCTTTCGCGTACGACTGTTCCACCATTATTTTCCAGACCCAGATCTGTAAAAAAGGATGCATTGATCTCATCAAACACTATAAACCCATGGCATCAAAGAATCCCTTTGAAGCCAATATCTGGCTATGATACCAATTGTTAAGAAATTTATGGCAGAGACATAAATTATTACTGAGATTTATCGAGATTTACAGAGAGGAATAATAAAATAACCAGCAACAACCATAAACACATAAACACAACTGTTTATCCAAGAAAACCCCAAATCTGGGGAAAAACACAACCTAATAAGATCTCATTAGCATTGGCCAAAACCCTGGCCAATCCGACCAAGTGAGCCTTCACTGCTCACCTCCAGGTCTTGCATTACAATGAAGTCCTTCTAGCCTTTTATAAGCTCCATTACATATAATACCACAGGCAGAATACTATCGGTGCACAATACCATGTGCCCCAAAACCATAACTGTTTAACCTCGTCAACTTTGACTCTATCCCCAATCAAGTTTACCTAACAATTATTAAAGGTAAAACATGATTTTAAAAGGGTAGAAATGGGTTTCACACTTAGGGGAATGGATTTTAGGAGTAATTAACTAGGGAAATGTGTGAAACTAAGGGGTAGGAGTAAAAATGAGGGGGAAGGGGTTTTCATAAGCCATGAAGGGGTAAAAGGGAAATTAGTGAGTATATAGTGGGGGTGAAAAGTAATGAAGGGGGAGTTAGGCAAATCAGCTTATGAGCATGCTTTTTCATTGATAATCGCTCCTGCACACTTGAAACACATAGTTAAGCATGATAGTAGTGCTTATGCTCCAAATGACTTGTATTTCTGCAACCTTTCTTTACTTACCCTTTTTCCTACCCTAACATTTTTTCTTCACTTTGGTGGGTGCACGTAACCTAGAAAACCCTTTTCTTTCCTTTATTCTTTTATGAAAAAAACTATCTACTTCTAACCTTATATCTTCCAAGGGCTCAGATTAAACTGATGAGCTCCTTTTATTTCTCTACCTATCTAATGATATGCCAAGATTAAATTGTTTGGTCAGATTTTATTCTCTAACTATAAACCTGAAATTCAAAGCATGAAGTAGTCAAGATTAATCAGTTTGACTATCAGGGGTTGTGGCATATATGACAAGCTACACACAACCATTATTTAAGGTAGTAAAGTAAAAAGTAGTGGCACTTGGACTTGCACACTTTCATGATCTGTTTTTTGTTTAGGGTTCATATTTTTTCATTTTTGTATTTTTTTATGTTTTCTTATTTTTCTTGTCCTTTGATATTTATTTTAGGACATACGCTCTTTAAATTTTTTAATTTTAATATGGAAAAAATTTGCAAAAAGAAAAGGTAAGTACAATATTATAAGAGTTGACCTCAACCAATTCAAAATTATAAATCCTATCACTATAGTACTCTAATGGTGGCTCCACATGGGGATGGCATTTTTTTGGTGAAATGTCAAGAACTATGAAGATTAGTAGCCTTTGAATTATGGTTGTAGTTACCTTGTGAACTATCCTTCTGTGATTCTTCTTTATTGATACTTATGACAGTGAATCTTCCAAAGCTCAAGGCCTTCTCTCTGGGCTTCAACTTTAAAGGATTACCATCCAATCCACTCTAGACTCTACAATGTTATGTACAATGATGCAAAGAAAAGTAAACTATTGTGTGTAAATGGAAAATAATGCTTCAGCATCCTACCATTAACAGGTCCTCTTGGTAGATCTGATCCATCTATGTTTGTCAAGAAAAAGGCATTGTTTCCTTTGTAGCCATAAATGACATAAAGCCCCTGCCACAAAAAATCAAATTTTCCATGCTTGCCTTTGACTTCTCTCCTTGAATCCCACTTAAGGACTTCGTCCCCTATGTAAAAATCATCTACTTTAGTCTTTTAATCAAATACTTTCTTGATATTTTCCTGGATTACCTGTGATTTTACATATACTTCTTCTCTGGTCTGCGGCAAGTGCATGGTTTGATTTATTCTTCTGTGAATATCATTGGTTCCACCTGTAATTCCTGGAGGATCTTCATGACTAGCACTCCTAAGGATGATGGGACAACTACATCCATCCCATAAACCAACTGATAGGGTGATGTTCCAATGGACATTTCAGTAGTCATTCTATCTGCCCATAAGGCATTGACTAACTTCTTGTTCCAACTCTTCTTGTTATCTTCCAGTCACTTTTTAATAATATTGACCAGGATTTTGTTGGATGACTCTGCTAGTTCATTACCTTAACAGTAATAGGCTATGGAATGGCTAAGGGTGATGTGGTATTTGTTATAGAAATCTATCATTCTTTTGGATTTAAAGGCATCTTCATTATCAGTAATGAGCTTCTGGGGAAATCCAAATCTTAACAGGATATTACTCTCTAGGAAGGAGATTATGACAGTGTCTATGGCTTGCCTAGAAGGTATGGCCTCTATTCATTTCGTAAAATAATCTATGGTTGTCAGAATCCACTTGTGTTGATCTGAGCAGGTTGGGTGTATTTCTCTAATGAAGTCTAACCCTCATTGTTGAAATGACATCTCAGTGGAAATTGGTTTAAGAGGCAAGGGTAAAAGTTTTCTCTTTCCCTCAAAAATCTAGTATTTATGATAGGAGGTCACATGTTTTTTAACATCTGTAAACAAAGTAGGCCAATAGAAACCAATCCTCAAAATTTTGTCAAAATTACTCTTCCAGTACAACTATCCTCCACAATCCCCTGCATGAAACTCTTGTAAAATCTTGTCAGCTTCATATTTCAATAAACAAGTCAAAAGAATACCACTATTGTCCTTCCAAAACAATGCATTATCTATAACACAATATCTTAATGACTTCATTTTTAAGAATTTAGATTTAGTTCTTGTCAATCCAGGAGGAGCTTGTAAGTTTAGTAATACAAATGTAATATCTACATGCCAAGGTGAATCAGTAAAAGGTTCACTTATCTGTGGAGTTGCCATCTCCTCCTAATCATCAAGGGCACTAATGAAGTTGATATCAAGGGCCTGATAGTTTGATTCAGCCATCAATTTGGCTAAACCTTGGCCTTTGATGAGCTTGGTGGGTTTTATATCTATGTCATATTCCAATATTGTGGCAATCCATTTGCCCCTTTTACCTTCAGGTCAATTTTGAGTCAAAATGTCCTTAACTACAAAATTTGGAACATAAGAAATAATGTGAGAGTACAGAATGTACATTTCGAAGTCTTTGATTTCCTTAACTAAAGCTAATGCCTATTTTTCCATGATATTGTATTTGAGTGTGGCATCTCTTAAGGATTTACTAAAGAATTCTATTGGTTGTTCATATCCTTGATTGTTCTTTTGCAGCAAGACTGCTACAATGGTATGTTCTGAAGCAAAAGAAAAAATAATAAAATCTTTATTAAAGTCAGGACTAATCAGGACTGGAGTTTTAGTTAAATCTTCCTTAACAACTTCAAAGGATTGTTTGGACTCCAATGTCCTTTTAATTTCTAAGTCCTTTTTTAGCATGTTATTTAACTCCCTAATTAATTCTTCTAGATTTGAGATGAATCTCCTAAGAAAATTAATCTTTCCTAGAAATGATTGTAGCTCTTTAATGTTTTGGGGATGGGAAATGTTCAAAATAGCTTCTATTCTAGTAGGTTCTATCCTAATCCCATCTTCAAATATGATGTGTCCTAATAGCTTTCCCTCTTCTAGACCGAAAAGTGTCTTTTTAGGATTTAAAGAAATCCCAAATTTCTTGCATTTGATAAATACTCTTCTCCGGTGGTCTAAGTGTTCATTGTCAGATTTAGAGAAGACTGTGATGTCATCTTGGTATACTACTAAGAAATCATGGATCTCCTTGGAAAAAGCTATATCCATAGCTCTCTGAAATGTGGCACCTGCATTCATTAATCCAAAGGGCATCTTCAAATACATGAAGGTACCCCAAGCAGTGGTAAATATAGTTTTGTCTTGGTCCTCAGGGTGGACTAAGATCTAGTTATACCTAGAGAATCCATCTAACAGTGAAATCCTATATGAGCCTACTACTCTCTGCCATATATGGTCCATTTTTGGTAAGGGGTAGTTATCTTTTACAAAGACCTTGTTTAAGTTTCTAAAATCTACACAAAGTCTAATTTCACCTGTCTTTTTCCTAGTTGTAACTAAGTTTGAAATCCAATTTGAGTATCTAATGGGGGATATTATTTTGGCATCAAACATTCTTTTAACCTCTTTCTCCATGGAAGGCACAAGAACTGGGCTTATCCTCCTAAGTTTCTGTTTGAAAGGTTTATGATCTTCTTTTAGAAGTATTTTGTGTTGGATTATGCTAGTGTCATAAGATTTTAAGTCTTCATAACTCCAGGAAAATACATCCTAGAACTCCTTAAACAGATTGATATATTTGACCTTTTCCTCTAGGGGTAAGGCTTTATATATCTTAATGAGCTTTGGATTATCTTCAGTTCCTATATTAACCTCTATTATGTCAACACTCAGAGGTTCCATCTTGGGTTTCCTAGCTACATCATTAGAGTCAAATAAATCCTCTAAAGGGACTAATACTTTAGGCAAGAAATTATTTTTCAAATTAAGAATCTCTGGATCATCATCCATTATTTCATCTATCTCTACAATCTCTAAACTATCTATTTCTACTCTAGTAAATTTAGTTGGTTTAGCTATATTGAAAACATTTACATTTGTGCTACTTTCTAGATTATTGTCTATTGTATAGTTAGTAGCTATCTCGCAATTCTAAAATTCACCTTCATTGTTCATGAAATCATAGATCTGAGAGTCTTGGGAGAAAAACTGCCAATACTTGAGCTTATCTGGTATCACAGGCCTATGTCTGACTTCTACAATGTATTGGTGGTTTGGTTGAAATGGAAATTTACAAGTACTAGCAAAGGTAGCCAGACTGTGGGCTTGCATGTTTTGTTTTCTAGGAATGGCAACAAACTTTGATTCCAGGAGGTCTTTGATCAAGTCTAAAATAATATCTCTATATAGACCAAGCCTAGGGTTGTTAACAAATTATTCACCACTGATCTATTTGATAATCAGCTCTGAGTCTCCCATGATGGAACTCTTTTAGCTCCCAATTTCCTAACCAATTGTAACCCTAGAATCAGGGCTTCATATTTGGCCATGTTATTGGTACATTTTAAGTTCAATCTAAAAGCATGTCCCTCAGCATGATTATTCTCCATATTATGGATCCACACTCCTGCACCAACCCCTAACATATTGACAGACCCATCAAAGTCTAAATGCCAACGTGACTCATGAAATATGTTCTCACTATCAATTGTTTTGTACATAAGGTATTTAACTGTGATTTCCTTTTTATCATTTTCTACATTGTATAAGATGAAAGAGTCCATATCTAAATGTATGGAGTATATGGGAAAGTTTTGTGGCTTCTCCTCACTACTAACCATGTACTTCATCAAGGTCTCCCTATATAATTTTCTTGGTTGGCCAAAAACAGATATAGTGGCATAAGACATATCCAACTGTAAGGATCCCTGCAGTTTTGCTCCCCATGAGCGAGATAGTAGCATTCCATATTTTGGTGGGATGTCTACAACTACAATGTCCATTAGAATGCTCTTTGCAAGGCACTGGACAAGAGTCACACATAATTCTTTGATTAGACCAAGGCATTTAACCTAGCTGGATTAAAAAGAAAACAAATCCTTATAAGGTCTGGTAATGTCTAGGTTCAGTCTTTCCATTATTGCCTTTGGCATCAGATTGTGGGATGCCCCTGAGTCTAACATAGCGTTATGCAAAATTTTATCATGAATGTTTAGGCTGACGTAAAAAGGAGGAACTCCCCCTCGCTGATGAATACCATTGGCCTCAGGGCCAAACAATAATTCAAGCTAGTCATCATTCAAATTAATAGAATCATCTCCCTCTCTTATGTTCAAAGTCTCAATTATCTGTGACCTATAAGATTCATTCTTTACTAGTTCAGTCAAAAGGAATTGATATCTTTAATTTTGCTATTTCATTTTTAATGTTGAAAGGGAGCTGAGGTTTGTTTATTTGATTTAGATCTTCCTTAATATGTGCAATTTGAGTGTCCTTATTCTATTTCTCAGTGGTAGGCATTTCAGTTTGTGTTTCTACTATTTTTCCTTGATTTCTTTTATTTTGATTGTTTTCGGTAATTATCTATGTTTGGGTTTCAATGGAGGTTATATCTACAATCCTAGGGGTTGAAGTCTCCGATGTTCACCTAGGGAGGATTTGCAACACTTTGTTAACTAGAGCTTCTTTTATTATCTTAGTCTAGGTTTGGATGGATCTTTTAATGGGAGTCTCATTATTATTCTTACTTCTCAAGCTATATTGTCTAGGTACCTCATATAGAGCTTACTCATATCCCTGTTTAAAATCAAAAGATTCACCATATTCTAACTGCAACTGTTGAAGCACATATAAGTACTGTTCTTCTTCAGTAAGAAAAAAAGTGTCTTCCTCTTTGGTTTCCAGTAAATTAATCTAGGTAACATCCTCTGCTTCTTGGTTCTATGAATCCTCAACATAGTTTTCTTGGAAGGGGGGCCTAATCTATTGGTTTGATGTAACATTCTTTCCAGCATTAGGGTTCTTCCTAAAATTTGGGTTTCTTATTGAGGGTTGTTGTTGTTGATTCTCCCATTGATTCTTCCTCTCCATGTTTTCTAACCTATCCATGATTCTTTCTAAACTCTTAGCTAAAACATCTACTTTTCCATCTGAAGTGGAAGCTTCCTCTTTAAATACAACTTTCTTTTCATTCCTCATTCATGCTTTCTTAGCTAACATGTTGGCCTCTACACTAATAGCATTGCTCTGCATTTTTTTTCAAGTGTTTCAGGGTTTCTTTCCCTTAGCTGGTATGACATGTCAGCATCAAAACCATTAGGGAACTTAATTAATGCTAGGTTAGGTGGAGGCTTAATGTTGGTTGGAATTGAATTATAGATATTATTAAACCTAGTGCAATAATCTTGAACTGACTCATTAGGAGCTCTTCTAATATTGTCATATTCAAAAAGTATTTGCAATGGGTTCTTCTTTCTCTCCCATCTATCAATGAATAACCTTTGAAAATTGGCTAAGTCTGCAACATGGTTGGCAGGAAAGGCTTTGAACCATTTCTTGACATCCCCAGTTAAAGTTTGGGAAAACAATCTCATTTGGAGATCTGCTTCATATATTTCATGCAATTCAAAAAAGTCACACATCTTGTTTAAATGTTGTTGGGCAGTGTAATGACCAGTAGCATCAAACAAGAAAATCTTACTCTGATAATCTGCAGGCATGGGATGGAGTTGGTTGGGTAAAACAAGAGGAGCATATCAGTTTTCCATTGTTGTAATTCTAGTTTTACTTGGGGTTAAAGTTGTAGTGCTTGAGGAAGGACTTGAAACTGATGCAGGTAAACTAGATGATGATGAAGATGGTTGATTAATAACTGGCTTAGGTGATTGGATTGTGGTAGATACAATTGATTAAGTTGTAGTAAAAGAAGGGGTATTTACATTGAATGAAGATTGTGCAGAAATTTGAGAGGCAGCAGCATTAAGGGTAGCTACCTCAACAAATTTTTGAAGGTAAGCACTATCTATATTGTTGATCAACATAGAGATAAAGGTTTCTAACTTTTCAAAAGCGTCCAGGACAAATTTATCTAAATCTGGATGGCTAACCCTTTTTGATTCAATGAGTTGAGTAAACTCAGGGTCTAAGTCTGTTTCATGGATATCATTCTCATATTTAGTTCTAAATAGTGAGAGGTCAAATGACAAGTCAAAAAGGATTTCCTCTAAAGTTGACAACTCCTTAGGGAGTGAATTGGCTCTGTCTAGCTGGCTACTACTTGCCTGAGTTTCTTCGTTTTTTGTTTTCCTTAGAATTTTGTTTGGGTCAACAACTATAGTTGTAGGGTTGGATTTCGGTTTTCCCTAGTATAGTGAATCTTCTTACGAGCCAGAATTTTAAGTTTTTAAACTGTTTTTATGAAAATTTTGAAAATTTACTTCAGATAATGACCTTAAGGGGCTCAGGATTTAATTTAAGGTTTCCTTAAAGTTTTATGAGACTGAGTATCGGAGTCTCCAATATGGTCGCCAGAAATGTTATCAATTTGATAATTATTTTGAAGTAATAAGAAAGAAAACCTAAAGGTAACCACAAACCACTTTTGGAGATCAGGACCTAGCCTTCCTCATGCTTAGAGAGGGCTCTCTCTTTAAGATTTAAATTTGTTTTAGTTAAGATGATTTTAGGCTAGTTATTGCTTGCACTTGGGTTTTGTTTTGATAATTTGGTGGTGGGATCACTTTACTTAGATGGACAAAGTTTTGGCTTATTCCATTGGGCTATGGAGTCTAATGTTTGAGAAACAAGAATAGATTGGGTTCTAAAACCAGTGTCTACAGGGAAAGGTAGATAAGTTACTGTAGATCTCAGAGGCTAAATGGTGAATGGATTCAAATCAGATCCAGGGAGAAATTAAGGGTTCCGTAGGCCAAACTTTGGAAGAAATAGAAGAAATCAACTGGGATGGGAGAGAAATCAAGGATTCTTAGATCCTAGTATCAGAAGAAAACATGTAAATAAACTACTATGCAAAACAGAGTGTAATTAAACAAGTTCTGTATGATATTTCGAATTAATTTATTTAGATTTAGAACACATTTAAGATTATGAAAACACAAAAGAAAAGTGACACAATCACACAAATAAAGTACTTCACTAAAAATGGCTCATCTCATGAATCCTGTAGTGAAATGCCTTTATTACTTGCTCCAATATGTTGACTTGAAAATAGTACAATCACCCTTAGGTTCAGGATCACAATAACTCGACAAATGTAAAATAATCCACCACAATGCTTCAAATTTTGAAGTATTTATACAAAAATTTTATTACAAAATATCTCAAACTAATTTGAGAATTAATCTAGGAAAGGAAAATATCTTCTTGCAAGAATATAGAGACAGCTATTGAACTGTTTCATGTTGCTCGTGTTATTTTCATTTTTCTAGCTATTATGCTTTGATTTTTAGCCTTTTATGCTGGCATGCTGTTTGGCTTTCACGCTGGATAGTCTGTTTGACTTTCATCTTTCATATGATACTCTTTCACCTAATACACTTTGACTGTGTTGACGTGTCTTCATCCTTTTACCATGCTAATTTACTTTTTACTGTACACTTATAATTTACACTTTATAATTTACTGTGTTTTTACTTACATTAAATCATTCAGTTTTTTCCATGTTTCTTCATCTAGAAACTGGATGTTGAGCATTTTCCTATATATCCCATCAGCCTCTGTATATTTTTCAAAAGTAGGCTTATTGATAAATAAGTGTTTCACTTCATGCTGGAGGTAAAACAGATTTTCAAAAGTCTGGTATAATAATCTGCTAGTTGGTATACCACTCATTGATGAGGTATTTTCTTGTTCTTTGGCTACTTCCCTCATCTTCTTGTTGTAGTCCTCCTATGTCATTAGTTTATCATTTATGACTAAGGGACTAGGTAGTCCCTTTTCTCTCAAAAGCTCAAACTTGGTCATAAACCTGTCAACAGCCAGTTGCATAGTTTGACACTTATCCTCTAAATTTAACATTAGATTTCTCTTGGCTAAGACCCTCTTAACTTCCAAAATGGTAACTGTCCTATCAGGTATGTCAATTTATTATAGCTCATATTTGTTCTTGGAGTTGAGGAATTGAATAATTCTCACTGCTTCCTCTGGCATTTCTCCAAGCTCTTCTTTGACATTCTCGATGGCTTTTTTAGCTTGTTTGATCAAGTTTATCTGCTCAGAAATGACCTAGACAGATGGCCAAATATCATTGGTAGAGTTAATGATATTGGCCCATAATAATTGTTTGGCCTTTCCCAAAGGCTCTCTTAGTGTCAACTCTTTCTCCAAGCTTTCTACTCTCTCATTCATTTTGGTAGCCTTTTGTTGTTCTTCCTTATGCATGATTTGGGCTAACCTGCAATCTGTCTCTAGGCTGGTAAGTTTCTCTTTTAGCTTGTTTATTTCACTGGTCTAAATGGACATTTCTTCCATTGCCTTGACCAGCGTATTTACTTCATCACCTGTGGTACCTGTTGTTGTTGATGTCGTTGCCGATGTAGTTGTTGTTGGTGCTGGCAATGTAGTGGCCATTGGACCAGTGGGAGCTAATGTTGCTGCCAATGTGGAAAGCACAGTTGTGGTCACTGTAGGAATGACAGTTGGAGGAGCACTATCTATACTAGCTTGTTTGAGCAGGATCAAGCTATCTAATTCCTTTTCCATTTAATTCAACTGATCATTAAGTTGCAGCACCAAGTCCATCATCTCTTCATCGTTTGTTTGGATTTATAGGACTTATTTGAGTTGTTTCTTAAGGGATGCAATGTCTTCATTTTTCTTCTTAATGAACTATTTAGCAAACTTGATGTCCTTTGGGTCATGGCCCAACTCAATGATCAGGTCTTCTAAGGATTTTATCCTTGTGCCTTTGGTGCTTGAAGATGATTTTTCCAATTTGTACTAGGTTGTCACATTATCCAATGAGTCCTTGAGTTTGAATGTTGTTATTGCTTTTGATGTAAGGGTGGAGGAGATCATCTATCTAGCCTACTTGTGAAATTCTATTTGATCTATGGGATGCACATCCCTCGCTAAGACCTCAAAGTTGGTATTCTTGTAGTCTGCTGTGGTTTTAGGTTGTTGTACAGTTAGTTGTAGGAAAGACACATGCATCTTTCCTTCTTTGATGTCATAGGCTGACATCAATCTGCTCTGATTTGGTGGTGTCATCTGCATGTATTTGGCATAAGTGTTTGCCTTTAGCCTCTCATTCCTCATTTTGATCTCCTTGAACCTTTCCTTGGTATTTGCTTCCTTGTCAGCTGGCCTGTCAAAGGAAGACACCTCCACACTCTTATGTCTTTATATAATCTAGCTGTTTGAAGAGGACGGTCATTGTTCTTCTGCTGATGCAGCAGTCTCAGTTGTTTGTCTACTCCTTCACCCCATTTCATCAGTATCAATCATTTCTGATGATGCAATGTGTTCTCCCTGTTCAGATAGAGGACTCATTTTGGGCCTTTTGCTTAGTTGAACCTGCTAATCAGTGGTGTCCATAGCAGAGCTTGATGCTTCCTCCCTATTTCTTTTGGGATTCTTCCCCTCATTAGCAGGAATCTGAATGATGGGAGGGATATTCATTGGTTCTTCCAACTTTGAGACCTGCAAGAAAGAGCTTTGGTCAAATTGTTTGTCCAAGTCAATCATGGTCTTCTCCACATCCACCACTGTGCTGTCCTTATCTATCAATGTGTCCTCTACCCATTTTCACTGATTAACATATTGTTCAATGTCAGGCATGGGGTAGTGAATGTAAGGTCCCAGCTTAACATTTTGTCTGAGTTTGCTTATAGACCTATGAGGGTCATAATGCCATATGAAACTATTCTTGAATTTAAATTGTTGGTGTATCTTATCAGCTTCAATTCTAGCCTCTCTATTGTTGGAGATGAAAGCACCCATTTGGTTTTTCATCTTAAACTATGTTTTCTTCCTAGCAGCTAGGAAATGGACCTCATCCACACCTATCATTTGCCTGAAGTATTCCAAGGCAAATATTATCATTGGGTGATACTTAGGCAATTTGTAGGGGGGTAATTCACAACCATAGATCCTAATGTCAGTATGATTCTAGTAGAGGTACCAGTCTCCTACTCTACTATTCATTTCCAGTTGCAATACTCTCTTGATCTCAGTATTGATTCTAGGTTGAGTGCTAGAAGTCAGCATGTTCATGACAGGGTGAACAAAAGAATCTATGAAGTCTTTCTATGTGAATGTTGTGTTATCCCTCTGGACCAAGGATGTCTAGTAGATGACTGATCTTTCCTTTCCCCTGGTATCTATTTTCTAAATCTTCATTGGGAACTTGTCTATTTGATAGTACAGGAACATATGAAAAAACACTAAAGAGTATTTGAAGACACTTTTAGTGGGAAATCTAGTGAACTGTTCATGCATCCTATCAACAATGAACTAGGAATAATCATAGATAATGGCAGGAGGCTGGCCTAGAGTGAAAATGGACAAGAAGGCCATCACAATCTCATCCACAAACTCATCTGATGTGAATCCTAGGATGCATGAGATCATGGATATTATTCTCCTTCCAGTCTCTAAAAAAATAGAAAAAACATAAGGTGGAATGTCCTTAGGAGTATGGCACTCCTCAATGATGAAATTTTCAAAAATATGTTTGATCTTAGCTGGATCCAATGTGGTGTACAGGTCCAATAGCTGTGCAATGGACAAAGGAGTCAAATTGTGGCTGGGTTGAATTTGAAGCATCTAGTTGATGGATTTAGTAGTAATTGAAAACAAAAAGTCCTGATTTGGGGAAATTATAGCCCTTTGGCTAGGTATGTAGCATGCATGAAAAAAATGTAAAATGGTTGGGAAAGGATGGGCCTCTAAGAATGTATAATTGGGTATATTTGAGTCCCAAAGGTGGATATCATCTGCTTTGTTCAAGAATTTATCCTTGGCCCAACAATGGATTCTCATAAGGTTGTCTTAGGTGACTGTGTCGTTGATTTGAAAATCCCTCTCTGCCAGGGCCATGTGGTTAATGTCTAAGTGAGGGTTTGTCACTAATCTGACATCCAGAGAAGTTGTGGTAGCCATTTCTTTGATAAAATGTGGAAAACTGGGCTTTATACGGCTTTGGGAATGAAACTCGTGTATTTGAAAAACCAGGGTAGGGTATGAGCTTGTTGTAGGTTGGGGTTCAGGTACTTGTGGAATGGTAGACTCTCACTTAAATTGAAATTAATTAAATTCTTTCAGTTATTTTAAGAATTTAATATTTTTTCATTAAAGAGGGGTCTGGTTTTATGCTTAAATGCCTAGAATTTACAGTCGGGGCTACAACTCATTTTCAATTGGGGTTTACAGAGGGCTTTGGTAGCTACGATGGTGTGCAGTGGTGGCATACAAAGGCTCTGGTAGTTGACAGCTGGTCGCAGGAGTTCGGAAGGCATAGGTGCTTAAGAGGTTCATCAATGCAATTTGAGTGAAAAAGGGTAAAAATGGGGGTCGAAAGGCTTTTAACCATGAATAGTTGGAAAAATGGCAGGAAATTGTGTTTTATGAACAATGTTGGTTTTCATTTTGGCAGGGAGGTGGTTTTGGAGGCCATCACACCGCTTATGGGGGTCAGGCGGTATTTTTCTAGGGGCACACAATCTATTCCAGATGTTGACACATAGGCAAATGGGCCTTGAGCAAAAGCATCCATATCGCATGTTCTCGGGTTGATAAAGGTCGAACATCGTGCGAGCGCGATATGGGCAATAGTGTTAGATATAGAGGTAGATGGTCAGACGGCCACCGCGTTGGAAAGTTGTGCGGTCGGGTGATCGGGCGGCATTTAGCGGGACCCATTGGTTTTAATTACGGTTTAAATTAATTAACCCATGTTTAGTTATGGATTAATAAAACTGTGGCGTTTTAGGGGTAGGGGGTTTAGTTTACCTCACCAGGGTGGTGGGTTAAACTGGAGTTTAGTCAGGAAAATGATTAAGTGGTGGAGTTAGTGAAGCGGGGGGGTTTTAGAGTTAGGATAAAGGATTTTAGAGGGGTTTTGGGTAATTATTAAAGGGAAAACATTCTTTTAAAAGGGGGGGAATGGGTTTCACACTTAGGGGAATGGATTTGAGGAGTAATTAACAAGGGAAATGTGGGAAACTAAGGGGTAGGAGTAAAAATGAGGGAGAAGGGGTTTTCATAAGCCATGAAGGGTAAAAGGGAAATTAGTGAGCATATAGTGGGGGTGAAATGTAATGAAGGGGGAGTTAGGCAAATCAGCTTATGAGCATGATTTTTCATTGATAACTACTCTTGCACACTTGAAACACATAGGTAAGCATGATAGTAGTGCTTATGCTCCAAATGACTTGTATTTCTGCAACCTTTCTTTACTTACCCTTTTTCCTACCCTAACATTTTTTCTTCACTTTGGTGGGTGCACTTAAGCTAGCAAACCCTTGTCTTTCCTTTATTCTTTTATGAAACAAACTATCTACTTCTAACCTTATATCTTCCAAGGGCTCAGATTAAACTGATGAGATCCTTTTATTTCTCTACCTATCTAATGATCTACCAAGATTAAACTGTTTGGTCAGATTGTATTCTCTAACAAGAAACTTGAAATTCAAAGCATGAAGTAGTCAAGATTAAGCAGTTTGTCTATCATGGGTTATGGCATATATGACAAGCTACAAACAACCATTATTTAAGGTAGTAAAGTAAAAAGTAGTGGCACTTGGACTTGCACACTTTCATGATCTTTTTTTTTGGGGGGGTTCATATTTTTTCATTTTTTGTATTTTTTTATTATCTTTTCTTATTTTTCTTCTCCTTTGATATTTCTTTTAGGACATACCCTCTTTACATTTTTTAATTTTAATATAGAAAACATTTGTAGAAAGCAAAGGTAAGTACAATATTACGAGATTTTACCTCAACCAATTCAAAATTATGAAACCTATCACTATAGGACTCTAACATAAGTCACATCCACTTAATGTGGAAATGAATTATGAAGTGAACTAGAACAAGAATTTGTGAGGGAGCCTTCACTTGAGGTTTAGGCAACTCAAAGAAATTATGAATACCTTGCCTATTTAATGCATGTAAGGAATTGGAGAAGAGAAGTGTTGAGGCACTGCTATATTAATGAAAGATAACCTTTTCCACTTGCATTCCCCAGGTGGCCATATCTTGTTGTGTTAATATAACCTAACTCAGTACTTGAAGTGAAAATCCTAAATCCATTATGTGAATGACATTGGCCTTCATGTTTTGTACCTAACATGTAATCTTGATTAATCCCTAAATGAAACTTTCCTTGAGGCATGATATCTTACTTAGGGGTGGCTAGCTATAAGGTAATGTTAAAATTGGTAACTAGGGCCAAATGCAACCTTGGGACAACTCATATTATGGAGATGATTATTGCATTGGATTCCTGTTTTCGAGAGGTCCAACTTTGATATAAATATCATCTCATTCAGACAAGAAGAAGTGGAATTTTAAATTTATTCTCTCTAATGCACAAATTGTCAAGGTCGGCCTCAATCAAATTTAGGCTTGAGAAGCCCAATGGATGTGTCTCCTCGCCCTCAATGAATTGTATAAATAGGAGTGTTCTCTCTCCACCTTTGGAGATCACTCACTCACGCATCCTTCTCTCGCTCCACATCAAATTGGTTCATACAGCTTGGGATCTTCTCTCTCTCTCACACGTGTGGCAAGGAGGCCAAAAATTTTAGAGACAAAGAGCAGGCTGAAATTCCATATTACAAACCAACATTGAACAAGGCTTGTTTGACCTAATTTGACTATGTTTTTTTAGGCAGAATTTTGATTTCTTGAGGCGATACTTGCGAGCATAGAAATCGAGTCATTTGGTACAATTTGACCTGCGTTGATCACAACATTGATTGAATTTTGATGGAATTTGACTGAGGCTATTTATATTGTGATGGGTTGAATTTGACCCTTCTTAAAGGCTGAGTTGAATACCTTTGATTGAGTTGGAAAGGATAAGTTATGTTTCCAATTTGACAAGTGTCGAATTTCTCGTTAGGGATAAATTTGACTGTTGATTTTGACAGGGTTGTTTTAACTGCGTAAATGGAAAGTGAATTATATTTGCGTACTCTCTCTCTCTCTACTGAACTATTGAATAATAATAAGAATATTTGATCAAAGGGTTTTCCCCATATTGGGGTTTTTCCTTGCAATCTTCCAAATCTTGTGATCATTGGATCTTTGAAACCTTGTAGTGATATGATGACCTTCAATGATGACCAAGACACTCTTCTAGTGACTTATCACAAGGAGTGATGACAAGACCATGAAAACATTTTATGACCTTGAAAATGGTGGGAGAAGTAATAATACTTAAACACTGACCAATGATCACTTGACAACCAAGAGGTATCCAATTTTATTTGAAAATATAACAATTTGACCTAATGAACCTATTAACCACATGGAAAGAGCACATTTGATCACTACTGACTCATAAACACTGAAACTTAACTAGCTTGTCTCTCTAATACTTTGCGAGAGGAGCCAAGGTCAAAAGTCATTTTCTCATACAATGAGGGTCTATATATAACCAATGAGGTGATACTTCACCTTCCTTATGACTCTTTGAACACCCTCATGACTCTTCGACTTCGTATGACGTTTTGACTTTACATGATTCTTCGTATTTTGAATGTGTCCTTTGGACTTCCACTTTACAATACATTTTGAATAGATAATTATATAACCCACAATGATGATGTGGCATATGACAACTCATGACATGACATGATAGGAAAATTCTGACATGGACTTCTTGATGATATGGAAATGTCAAGCCACTTAATTTGTTGCCTGCCATAGATCTTCTTTGAGGATTCTCTTCTATCCACTTCCTTATGGCTTAAAGGTAAGGATTCTTCAATGATATCAAGTCTTGTGTTGTGGTCACAAACTGGTGTCCCTTTTGTCTTCTCTTGATTGATCAACTTGCATAATCAACTACATAGCTATCTTTCTACATGTTTCCCTTCTCTGTCTCCTTCATCATCTTTTCATGGTATGATAGAGTACCCACATCTGCAATTCACTCTTGATGAGATGACATCAGTCCAATAAAACCCCTAGTATAAGATGTAACATGTAGATCCACTGACTGAGCCGGAACCAGATTACAGGGTGGGAGAGAGGCTCAATGATTGTAAACAAGTTTGTTTATGGATTGAACATTAATATTTGAGCCAAAATCAATATTTTAATGCCTTGTACTTTATATGAGGTAATTTAGCGGGCCATTATTGTTGAAGAAGAGATCTTAAATAGTGTTAAAAGCATACCATGAAGGCCTACAAAATTAGGAGTATTCAATGTGAATAATATAGAATGTAGGAACTTATAAAGGGGGGTGGTTCACAATCATCAAAACTAGTCAGAAAGAAATAAGAGACCACCATATCGACCTCCATCACAACAATCACACATCATATCTCGACAGGGATAATCTACTACTGCACCAATACATTAGCCACCATAGTATCATTCTACATTGTAGCATTGTTCTGCACCACAAAAACATATAGTGTAGCAATCAATTTCCTATTAGCATAGTTCAAGACCATTTTTTAGTTCAACCAATAATATGAGCTAAGCTCCTAAGAGAGGGTGTTAGACATGCAGAGGTCCACACCTTGAGATATAATTCCCTCAAAAAATAGGTAATCTGAACACGAATTTCCCACAAGCTATAGTACAAGATCTTGGAAAGGCTCATAGCATCCATACAATAGTGAATAATCGCTAGGTTGAGCACCAATCCATTGCGATTTAGATGCAATCTAACATTGATGGTATGCATTTAGTTATTTTTATAGATTTAGTAGTTATTGAATATTTTATTCCTCTAAATTTGTTGTAAAAAAATAAAAATGAAGCAGTTGCACAACAAGATTTTAGGCACGTAGAAATGGCTTTCCAAATGAAAAGGTATGTAGGTAAGTTGGTAAGAAAATTTTTAGGAAGATATAGGGTTATGTAACAAAATGGTTTCCTTGTATTCTATGGTCCTAGGATCATATGATGTAGTCACTGGAATCAATTGGTTGGAACAACATGAGGCATTTTTCGATTACGAGGACAAGATAGTACATTTCATGGATGATGAAGGTCCAAGAAAGTCCTTTATAAGCAAGAACCTAGGGGTGTCCCTTAGGTTCATTTCATCAATGCATATGAAAGTGGTGTCTATTGTTCATAATTTCAATAGTGTATGACGAAGGTGATTATGAGGATCTAGATAAATATCTAGCTTTTTCCAAATTCAAGGATGTCATTTTAGAAGAATTTCCTAGGACACCTAATAAGAGAGAGATTGACTTAATGATCGATCTTATACCGGGCATAGAACCAATTTCCAAGGTTCCATACCATATGTCAACTCCAAAGTTAAAAGAGTTAAACATACAATTAAAATATTTATTGGACTTGGGTTTCATATGAACTAGAATATATCTATGGGGAGCACTACTCATGCTTGTTAAAAGGAAGGATGCGTCTCCGATCTTATGAATTGACTATCATTAGTTGAGCAAGGTGAAGATAAAAAATAAGGATCCTCTACGAAGGGTAGATAACAATTTCGAGCAAATGAAGGGAGAAACTATATTTTATAATATATATCTAAGATCAAGATATCATTAGTTAAGAATCAAGGAAGAAGATATTCCAAAAATAGTATTTAAGAGAAGAATTGGGCTTTTTGAGTTTGTATTATTACCTTTCGGACTACCAAATGGCTTGGGTGGCTTCATGAGCCTAATTAATGGAATATTCCAAGAATATCTAGATAATTTTGTGCAAGACTTTATCAATGACATATTGATATACTCAAAGAACCTAGAGGCACATAATGAACACCTAACACTAGTTTTACAATGTCTTAGATAGAACCAACTATATGGGAAATTCTCTGAGTGTTCCTTTTACTAATCTAAAATCCATTATCTCAAGCACAATATCTCTAGGGAAGGTATTGCAATGGATCCTGCAAATATCTAGGCCATCATGTAATGGCAGCACCGACAAATGTTCATGAAGTACATAGTTTTATAGACATGGATAGATATTATAACACATTGGTTGAAGGGTTTTCCAAAATGACAACCCCCGTTATTGAAATCAAAAGGAAGAATAAGAAGTTTATTTGGACTCAAAAATGTGAAGAGGAATTTAGGAAGTTAAAATTGTTTTTAACAGCTGCATCAATCCTAAAGGTACTTCATATGGAGCAAAAAATTTTAGTTTACACTTACAATTCCAAGGAAGGCTTTGGGTGAGTATTGATGCATGATGGAAGAGTAAGAGCATATGTGTCAAGAAAAATTAGAACCCATGAGGAGAAATATGTGACACATGATCTAGAAATGGTATTTATTATATATTCCTAAGGATGTGAAGACGGAAGTTTGAACTTAAGACCAACCATTATGGACTATAATACATACACGTGATACCATTTAAATTCCAGGCAAATAATGTAGTCAAATTTAATAAGTGAATTTTGATTTTGATATTACTTACATAAGGGGAAAAATAAACATGGTGGAAGATACTTTAAATAATAGGTCTCGAATTTTTTTGGTGATTCCCCTAAAGACAATTTTGAGGGAGAAGTTGCTTAGATTAAAAATTGAATATATTTGGTACAAGGAGGTTATTCAAAGTTTAATGGAGGATGATATGATGATTCCAAAATATGAGGCATATTTTTAGATTGCAATGGACTATTATGATTTCATGGAAGAATATATGTTCCTCCGGATGAAGAAATGTGCCAACTGATCTTAAGCAAAGTTCATCAAAAAATATACATGGCACACCCTGGCATTAAGAGAATGCGTGTAGACTTCAAACCGCCATTTTGTAGACTTCAAATTCCATTTATTTTTTATTTAATTCATTTTTCACTTAATTATTT